>VZRZ01008878.1:154006-193823 GCA_013398175.1 Climacteris rufus | reverse complement strand
GGGAGAGCCAATCACTGCGGAGGACCACAATGATTGACAGTGGCACCGGCCGGTGAGTCGGCTGTCTGCACCCGGCATGGGAACCAATGACCTGTTCCCCTGACCAGGGACAACCCCTGCCGAGCCTGGGCTGCACCACCCCAGCTGCCGCGTGGGGGTGGGGAAAGGACTGGCACCATGCGGGGGAGGGGGGAAGGAACTGGCACCGCGCGGGGCGGGGGGAAGGAACCGATGGTCCCAGCCCGGTGGGGCCGGGCCCGGTTGCAAGCCACGCCCAGAGGCACCACAACACCATTGTTTTCCAGTTGTTCAGTAACTAAGGCTTGATATCTCAAAGCACGTTTTCATTTCAATCTCGCTTGTAGTTTCTATATTCTTAGGATCTTTTGCCAGGCAATCATATTTATAAGGCTTTCCTGTTTCATCTTCCCCAGCAATCATCCTTGAGAGGTGTCCCTTTATGGACAGCCTGAAGAACTGGCATCTAGACATGACTCCTTCAGGTCTCACTTTTATGTTCAGGTAGGTCGTACATGCACCTGAAACCACACAAAGACCAGAGAACTTTTCCAACTGGTATCTCCTCACTCTCCCAGTTCACCCTATCTCTCCCTTACCAAAGGAGTATCAACCATACCAACCTCTCCACTTCCTCTAGTCTTGTCTGCCATGAAGTCTGAGAAATCTTCTTTACTGTCTGTAAGTTTATCCTAGCTACCTACTGTTTTAGTTGCAGTATCCGGGGTTCATGGGCTTTGTTTAAGTTGGTGTATCAGCATAAATCAGTCACAGTGAAGTTCAGCAGACAATAAGAAATTTACCTGCTTGTCTCCCTTTGCTTATTCTCTCCTTTGCAGTGGGAAAGGTTGTTATTATTTGACCTGACTTAGCTTTGGAGGAAGTTCTCATTAAAAGGAGACACAGGAAATGGTTTAACCACATCATTCCCTGAATTATAGAAATATACCAAGGTCTGTTTTCAACAAGTGATAATAATGATTTTGTAAAACTAACCAAATGCAAGGTACCTGGTAGATTTTGGAAACCTGCATCCCATCTGCTCTCACTCATCTTATGTACTAAGGAGTGAATCTGCAGACTGGCTCACTCCCTATCTCTCCAGGACCACAAGTGAAGATGTTTCTATTTCTCAGTTCTTGGCTTTTGAGTACAACATACCTTTTCTTAGCCATTCCACTTTTCCAGGTTTGTTTGTTTGTTTAGAGATAGAGAATATTTTTTATTTTTGCCATTTCATAGTAATAGTTGGAGTTTTCCTGTCTGTTGTCCTGGAGGCCTCCCTCAGCATTGTTTAATCCTTGTTATCACTGCAGTGCAGTGGAGAAGAGAGAAGCTCTACATGGATGGCAATGCTTCTGACTGTTTAAGGACTGATGCTTTTGTATTTCGTGTTAGGGACATTAAACATGGCTCAGTCAATGAAACTGCACAGTGTACCAGACAGTGTGCCCATCCTTCCTTTTCCAACTTATTTGGCCACATGAGAAATATAAGACCCTCAGATACAGTCAGCACAGCAATGAGGAATCTCCTTTGCTAACAAGTGCTACATTGCCAGCTAAATTAAAGAAAAGGATAGAATTGGTTTTTTTACAGAAATGTACCAATGAGGAGATAACCCCGACCTACATTCACTGCCCTCAAAAAAGGTTGAGAGGATCTGTGAATGCCAACTATAAAAATAATTTCAAAGTCTTCAAAGCTTGAAGAGGTGGTCCACTGTCGCCCCATTGCTTCTGTGGACCTATAGAGACTCAAGCCTTTTTCTTCTACTCAATTTATAGAAAATAAGCAAAGACTGTGTGCTTCTCCAACTATGATTTGTACTGGACACAGCATTAAATAAACATCTGCCCACTCACTCTGGTTCACTTCAGCTGTAGTGATTTATACTTTATAGCATGGAGCTCAGTCTGCTTCATGGTTGCCCCTAGAAAACAATGTGCTGGTGTAAGTATTGCTTGGAATTTATGCTAGAAACCAAAGGCTGAGTGATTTTTAGACTTACCCCCACATCAGCCGATTCCTCAGGCAGCAAACTTCCTTTGCTTCACCAAAATACTTCTGCCAATGACCAGGTCCTCCAGGACAAAGCTTGAAGCTATCACAATCACCAGAGTAGATACAACTTCATGCATTTAGTCTTTTATTTTTAACTTTATTTTATAATAATTTTATTTTATGTTAGCTTGTATTTCTGTAAGCCTCCGTAACTTTTACCTTCAGGAATTGTTCTTGACTCTGCACTTTCAAAAAATGTGGTTCTCTACTACAACCACCCATGATTACCTCACAAAAACTTACAATTATGTGGCACATCTCAGCTTTGTTTTATTCAAGAAAGGCCTTTATTGTGGTGCCTCTGGGCGTGGCTGACGACCCGGCCCAGCCCCGCCGTGCCGGTGCCGTGGGGGCTGGTCCTTCCCCCCCCTCCCCGCACAATGCAGCCGGGACTATCAAGCCATGAGGTCTCCCCGGCTAGGGCAGCAGGGGCTGTCCACACCCAAAAGGACAGTTCATTGGTTCCTGTGCCGGTGAGGACAGCCGACCCGCTGGCCGGCACCCCGTCAATCATTGTAATCCTCCGCAGTGATTTGCTCTCTCCTGACTGCCCTTCCCTTGTCTCTGTACTATAACAGGCGCCCCTGACCTCCATTTTGGCTGTCTTTACCACACCCCCCAACGCTCCAGTAATAAAACCTTGCTGGCGATAAGCAGAAAAGAACCCTTTCTTGTCTCTTTACTTCCCTGCTTAAATTAAACCACTGTGCGTGAACTAAGCCTAAACTCTGCGGGAGCTCTGACGCTCGGCTCGACTCTGTTCAATCAGAGACTGGGTGAAGCCGAAGTAATTTTCTTCAGGACATGAGACTGCTGCTAAAGGCTCTGAGTTACTCACGATTTCTACCCGCGGCAGGCCTTCAAGAAACACAGTGGTGCATAAAATTATTCAAGAGAGCCACCACCTTCCCTTCTCTTGTGTTCAGGGTATGTTTCTAGAAGCAGCAAAAAGGAAGCTCTCAAAACTTTCCCATTAAGAAAAAAAAAGCAAAACAAAAAACCACCTCAGTCCTTTCTACATACCTAAAGGCTAATTACTGCAACTGTGATATTAAAGCATTCTCAAAATAATTTAGTTCTGACACACACTCTGCTGACGTACAATAAAAGCTTTTAAAAATATCTCACTTCACCTTTCATATTCATTCACATAGAAACCCCAGCTTTGTTGAATTTCTAAATGTTAATTCACAGCTCTTCATTCATCATACTTATAATTTTTTTTTACGTTAGTAGCTGTTATGTAATTTGCAGTACTTTAAATGTCAGCTTCACTCAGCTATCTGTATACATAGCTGCTGAGATTTCTTGAATATCTTTATGAACATGTGAAAAAAGACTTTCCCAGATTATTTGGAGTGCATAGAAATACTTCAGTAACTACAGTCTGAAAGTATGAGAAAAGGAAGATGGTTGTGCTAATGACACAAACAAATTCATGCAGGTTTATATTGGTTATCTCAATAAACAGATTACAATTAATTTCCAAGTTTCCCTATGTTCATTAGATACTTAGGCAGTTTATTCAGAAAAGAAAAAAGCCAGAAACTTCAGGAGCAGTATACATCTGCTTCTGAAATTAGGGTTTCCTTAACATGTTTTGTTCACTACTTTTATAAATGGAAGTATCTGTTAATCTGAATCCAGTTTCAACCGATTTAGGGAGATGTGTGTATACATGAGCAATGGGATTCACCAGTTTAAAGATGTCTAGAGTGTGTGAGCAGTATGTATCCATTCTGAGGAAATGACATTGATGCCCTGAGGACAAAACATTCACTGATATTCCATTTAGAAATCATTTGAATAAGAGCGTCATACTGAGGTCCTTTCACAGCTGGATCCCCATTATTGTAGTCATAGGCAAGCAAATGAGATGAAAAATATCTAAACAAGTGTATGTGTAGGAATTGGAAAGGTTTCACTCTCTTATAGCACAGAAGAAGAAAAAGTGGGACTTAACTGTGTTGCTGTTCTCAAGAGCATTGTCACCAGACTGTCATTCAGCCCAACAAAAGAGGATGGAGAAAGAAGTAAAAGCAGGACAATGAGTAGGTCTATCCCTACAGAGAGTTACCAAAGCAACAAACAAAGGCAGGATTTCTGTTTCCTGACTTCCTTCACAATAACTGTTCCACATAACCAGACCCCTTTCATGTGGGTGATGGTTATAGCACTGAAGACCATTACTGAAGACCATTCACACCCACAGAAAGTTCTGCCAATCCAGGAAGCATTTATTTGAAAGTGAATACAATATAAACACGTATCTCTGTGTTGACCTGTTTGTCCAAGTGATGGACAGAGCACTCCCCTTTCTGTCCCACCCAAAAATGACACCAAGACCCAACTCTTCTACAACCTCAAACTGCTGCTTCCTTAGGACAAAGGGCTTTATGAAGATTTAGTGCAGATAATTTACTGGTGCTTGTGACAGTAATATCAATATCAGTTTTCCTTTGTTTGCCAAGTTGGACATCACTTCACTGAGGCATTATAAAACATGCAAAATCATCCAGTAACAACACATTGTGGTCTGGAAAAGGCTCTGATGGTGAGTTTCTTAGGCTACAGCCTCCACAAAGGCTCCCACATACCCATTGCCTTGGACTTCCTCTGGTCTTTTCTTTCCATTTGTCCCTACTCCCATTGCTTTGTCCCCACTGCTTTAGCTGAAATGACTCCATGCCTCATGATGCAGTCATCTTTCCATAGCTACATCCTCCAGTTTTGTCTTTTGACAACAGCACCTGTCCTCTCCTTTGGGTGCACTCCAAAGTCTTTCCTGCCATTCTTCCTAATTAAGAAGTTGCTGAATTGGGATGGTGGAAGTGGGTGGAACTGTCATGGTTGAACTCCAGCTGGCAACTAAGCCCTACCCAGCCACTCACTCACTTTCACCCAGTGGGACAGAGGAGAGAACTGGAAGAGTAATAATGAGAAAACTTATGGATTGAAACAAAGACAGTTTAACAGGTAAAGCAAAATTCATGCACAAAAGTCAAGCAAAACAAGGAATTCCTTCATTGCTTTCCATCAGCAGGCAGGTGTTCAGCCATCCTTAGAACAGGGTTCTATTACATGTAACTGTGACTTGGGATGACTGTGCCATCTTCTTCACCCAGCTTTTATTTCTGAGCATGACATCCCATGATCTGGGATACCTCTTTGGTCAGTTGGGGTCAGCTGTCCCAGCTATGTCCCCTCCAACTCCGTGTGCACCCCAGCCTCCTCTCTGGCAGGGCGATGTAAGAAGCAGAAGAGGCCTTGACTCAGTAAACACTGATTATAGCTAAAACATCCCTGCACTATCAACACTGTTTCCAGCACAAATACAAAACATTACTCCAAATAAGCTACTATGGAAACAACTAAATCTATCCGAGTCAAAACCAGCACATTCTCCTCCCCTTATTCCATATCATTTCCATCATGTGCAGGTCCCATACTGTGCAATGCATCCTCATTAACCACCATTCCCCTTCCCATCCTTTGATATAATATGCAGACATCATTGCCTCAGTCTGTGTACCACCTGCAAAATGTCCACAAATATCCACAAAATGCCCATTGAGTTAATTTAGTCCATGTCATTGGGCTCCATGTGTTGTGGGGCAGCTCAGGACAGGAGAGGTGGTGTGTTACATGGAGTTACTGGGCAGCAAAGCAGCTCAGGTCAGGTCACTGCTGCGCTTGCACTGCTTCTTGTAAGGCTTGTGCTCCGTTGGTTCAGGTGGTTCCTGCCATAGCAATTTCTGTAACACGCAACTCAAATGCTTTGAGGTGCTCCAGCCTGACCTCCTGTACAGGCTCTGATGCTTCCAGGTGTGGAGAAGTCCATGATGCAGAAAGGTACTTCAAGGTATACCTTCCTCAGCACAGGCTTATCCTTGGGTCATAGTCCCTTCAGAGGTACACCTGCTGTAGCACAGACATAACCACATCCACGGGGGCAGGTACATCCATTGAGATGTACCTGCTCTACTGTGGACTTATCCACAGCCACAGATGTAGCCTCTATCCCACTCACAACCAGCACAGGGAGACAGAAACATAGCAAGTTACATAGGGAGAGAAGCATGAAAACTACTCTATACATACATAAATAATAACGCTGCATCTGCAATATTTCATCAATGCTATATTCACTATAAAACACTAAAAAGAAAAATTTCATTCTGTTGACTCACAATCAAGAAAATGAAAAGGAGATTTTCCTCATCTCTCTGCTTGCAAGTGTTGGCCCCATGACTTTGGGACAGTGTCCTCTTCCTCTTGTCTTCCTACAACACCAATTATCCTTACTCCCAACCAGCCATGGGCAGGACTCTCATCCCAGATCTATGCAAAATTCTGAGCAAAACTAGGAACAAGAACTTCACTGATGTTCCTTAACAAAAGCAAAGCAGAAATATAAAAGACATATGCTCCTTTTATGACAGCTAGGACTGCTGTGGAATGTAGGCCAATTAGATGTACCAATTTGTACTAATGTCTTTTCCCAGTGCTTTATCTGGTGCTTCTGCTTTGCAAGTACAGTGGGGCCAGAGGGTCTGAATGTGCACTACTGGATTTTCCTGCAGTTACTTTACCTGTCAGCCTTGACAGTGTTATCTTTCCAATTTTTCATACTTTTTCTTTCTCCTTATGCAGCTTCAATAAGATGTCAAGTAATGATCACAGATAACAAACCAGTTTGCTTATCTATTTTACTCTTTCCTGGTTTTGTTTGTTTATTTGTTTGTTTTCGTTTTTGTTTTAATCTGACTAGGTTGCACTGCCCTATAAGCTCCCTAATTTGTTTAGACATTTAAGCACTATTCTGTCTCCCCTTAAAATTAGTTTTGGAGGAGGAAAAGGTAAAAAGTGATTTCATATTTGCTATATTACAGGTTTGGGGTTGGAGTTGTGGTTTTTTTTGTTGCTGTTGTTGTTTAGTTTTGTTGGGGCTTTGTTTTGTTATTTTGGTTTTTTTTTAAGAAAGAATTATTATGGCATGTCAAAATGAAAATATTTTAATGGAAAGAAAAATGAAAAACTGCCTGTAAAGGACAGCTGAAGAATGAAAGTTCAACTTGTGAAAATATATACTGACAGACATTTTCTGGCTGTTAATACTGACTTGATTTAATAACAACACTCTGTGGGGACCTGACAAAACTGTTGATGGAAAGCAGGCAGGGTAGCTGGTGAGACCTGCCTTACCTTTCAGGTTTCTTAGCTCTCAGGATGGACAGCTTTTTGGTTACCAGCCTCACTGGGAAGGGAGCAGTCAAAAGTGCTGACAAGCTGTCTGGCTTCCTGGGCTCCTTCTTTGGCCAAGAGTCAGTTCCCTGATCACAGTAGTTTCCAAAAATATTGTTTTGCATTAGTTCTCCAAAGGAAAAATGCTAAAATCTTTCCATTCCATAGAATATTTATAATTTTCAAAGTGTTGTTCCAAATCGAAATGTAAATAAATTGAAAATAAAAAAGGCTCCCTGCGTGTCTAATCATACAGTTCCTCAGACCAGTAATCTAATAAAATTATGGTTTAACCACTGAAGTCTGAAAGACACTTTGTTCCTGTTCACTGTTTGTATTACTCTGCATAGTAAAATGAGGCCATACTGCAGCTAGTAAGAATGTTGGCATTGGATTTAACAGGACTGAGACTTCACTTCCTTATGTAGCTAAAACATCCATAGCATAGTTCCAGTCACACACAGGTCACTGAAGTGACCATCTGTGTAAGACTTCCCAGTGATTCCCCTGCTCAGCCAGTGGCAGTTATTCTAATGAGTTCAGTAAATATTGATGATTTCACAAGAAAGAGGAGAAAAATGGTTAAATGTCTGAAAAGATTTATATGGGAAAAGAAGGAAGCTCAAAATGCATACAGCTTAGCTAAGCAGTGACTCACAGGGATCTGATTGCCATCCTCAAATATTTCGGAGAGGTTAAACACATGGGTGGGGAGGAACTACCCAGGATAACAAGGGAAAGGAAGCAATATGATTGCAGACAATTTGGATTGAGCTGGAGACATATCTTCTCAATAGTTTGACTGGTTAAACTGTGAAACAATTTGCAAGTGAGACAGTTGTTGTCTCAGCATTTTGTCCACTTATTGCCAGATGGAGAATTCACATGGTGATGAATAATCCCATCGTAGAGGTAGATACACTTGACAGATTTTTTATGAGCTGTTTCTATTACAGTTACAAGCTTCTGGGATCTCAGGATGCAAAATGGAGAAGCAGATGAAAAAGGTAGAGGCAGGTACAGTTTTAGTGCTGTGTTAGTTTAAGAAAGTAGTATCTCTGTAACCATTCATTAGATAGAATGATAGAACCTATAGAATGAGCTGAGTTGGAAGGGACCTGTCAGGATCCTGAGTCCAACCCCTGGCCCTGCACAGGATCACCCTAACAGTCACACCATATGCCTAAGAACATTGTCCAAATGTTTCTTGAACTCTGTCAGGCTTGGTGCTGTGACCCTGGGGAGCCTGTTCCAGTGCCCAACCACCTTTTGGGTGACAAACCTTTTCCTGATTTCCATCCTAAACCTCCCCTGAATCAGTTTCATGCCATTCCCTTGCATTCTGTCCTTGGTCACACGAGTGAAGAGATCAATGTCTGCCCCTCTACTTCCCCTTGGGAGGAGAGGTGTTTAAGACCAGGTTGGATGGAGCTCTGAGCAACTCATTCTAAATGGAAGGTGTCCCTGTCCATTTGAGGGATGTTGGAACCAGAGGATCTTTAAGGTCCTTTCCAACCCAGGCCATTCTATGATTTTATGATTGTAATTTTTTATTCTATGTCATTCTTTTTAAAAATCAACCTACTATTTCACTCCCTCCAATCTAAAATTCCCTCCCTTTAATATCACTCTCTTAAAATGGAACTGACAGAGGCATAAACCATTTTTATCTATTCTTGCTTAAAACTAAGTAACAACTATTACAGCAAATTGACAATATTTAAATAGGCTTACAGAATGGTGTAGTTGCACCAGTACTAAAAATATATATACATGTATTTTCATTCTTTTCTGTCCTTGGGTAGTGACAACATGAATGACTTACATTTATATAGTACCCCAATGAAAGGAGACCACTTGCTAAACATAGTGGTTTCACAGACAACATACAAGAGACATTTCAGTCATAAGTGTTAGGCAGTAGCTAAAGACTGGAGAGAGTAATAGCATTAGAACTCTGAGTTTAGATGGTTTGGAGGGAAAAAGGCCTCCAGATGCAGCAATGTCATGTACGCCAGGGCTGAGCACATTTCCTACATCATAATAACTTTTGGGATAACAGCATCACTATCTCAACTCTGCAGGACCAAATGGGAGATTTTGAACTGCAATGTGTGATCTTTTAAAGAGAGGTGTATTCCTCAAAGAAAGAAAAGAAAATACTGCACCTTCCTAGGATTTGAAAATGTGTATTTGAAAATGAATGGCAAATACTGGGATTAAACTGCTTAAAGAGAATCATCTAGGGTATGTGGTAGTGAACAGTAAAGGAAGACATAATTTCTAACTCAGACAAAATACGTCTTGACATATTTACGTTACCTAAAAGTTGGTCTGACTAATGCAAGCAGAAAGAAAAATCACAATTTCACCAGGGTTTCAACTTTGTGAACCAGCATGTTCCATATGATTTTCTTTAACTACCCACATCTTTTCTAGCCCCTCACCAACCCAAATCCAAGCCACAGCAGAACACAGGAATGCCCATGAAGTAAGGACTAGATTTTAAGGAACTGTAAATTTTACTCATGCACTGACATCTCTCTCCAAAAGTCTGGTGTTCTTAGTCATCAAAAGCTTTCAAAAGCACCTACTTTTAAGTTTGGGAAAAGTTTAGAAGACAAAACGTGCTTCCAGCTTAGCACTTATGTAAATGAGAGGAAATGAGGGCAAAACTTGTCGTTAGTATAATTCATGTTAATTGCTATTCACACTCTTGGATAAGTGCTTGATATTAAACAACACAACAAAGACAGGTGACACCAATAGAACAGGCTTCCTGGAATAAATAATCCTCCAGCAAGAGAGTGAAGGAGATATGCTCTGTCCCAGCCTTTTTGTCTCAGCAATCCTGTAGTACAGAGCAAAACAAAAGAGGTCATGAAACAGAATGAGGACAAAGGTGCTGAAAAAAGCATCGAGCATCCCTGCAAATGTGCAAAAACACAGGGATTGAGTAGTCAGGGGAGAGACAGAAGAGCAGAAATGAGGTAGAGGTGAAGTACAGCTCAGTCAAGTTTCCGCTGATTGTGCAGATTTCTGGTAGAAGTGCAAAGCTAGCAGCCATGGTAAAGAAAGAGTTACAATAATTGAACCAAGGATGATAGGTGGGACAAAGATTTTAGAAGTAAACTCAGAAAGACTGCAACTATATTGGCCCAGATTCCAGGATTCCTACAATACAATCACAGAATGGCTTGGGTTGGAAAAGACCTTAAAGATCATCTAGTCCAAACCCATCTGCCATAGGCATGGACACCTTCCACTAGATCAGGTTGCTCAGAGCCCCATCCAACCTGCCTTGAACACTTCCAGGGATGGGACAACCACAATTTCTCTGGGCAGCCTGTTCCAGTACCTCACCACTCTCATAGCAAAGAATGTCTTCCTAATATCTAATCTAAACCTACTCTCTTTTAAGTTTAAAACCATTACCCCTTGTCCTTGTAAAAAGTCCTCCTCTACAGATTTCTTGTACACTCCCTTTCGGAACTAGAAGGCTGCTCTTAACATCTCTCTGGACCCTTCTTTTCTTAATGCTGAACAACCCCAGCTCTCTTAGTCTTCTGCAGAGGCGAGGTGCTCCAGCACTCTGCTCATCTCTGTGACCTTCCTCTGTACCTGCTCCAACTGGTCGATGTCCTTATTATGTTGGGGGCTCCAGAACTTTACACAGCCCTCCAGGTGGGGTTTCACAAGGGTGAAAGAGCAACCTGCTGGTAACATGGCCCAGGATACGGCTGGCTTCTTGGAACCTGAGTGCATATTGCCAGGTTGTGTTGACTTAGCTTTTTGTAGGATGGGTTAAAAAAGCAAAAGATCTTTCTATTTTGCTAGGCATACTGCTCTCCCCAGTGGAGCCCTTAAAAATGTATTTCTGAGTGCTAGATTCGTAAGCCCCTGCATGAAGTTGGCTTCTGATGCAGGGAAACTCTTGTTAGGGAAAAAATTTACAACCTCATTTATTGGCAGAAGTGATTTGTGATAGCTTATTTATTTCTTTCGTGCCTTGCCCATAGCTCAGGGTCTCCCTGTGATGTCTCCTCAGCTGCAGCCACAGCACACCGCTGCCAAGGTCAGGCAGCAGCCTTCTCTGGGGATCCGACTGTCTGTGAGGCAACCAGTCGAGTCAGGTTGTCCAACAGGTTTGCCTTTCTAAAGGGCCATGATACAAATGTGCTTGGAGCCTCACTTAGATGTAATGCTTTTGATATTTTAACATTTCAAAAGATCAGGTCTACTGACATTGTAGAAAAGTGGAAAGGGAAAAGCTGAAGTTTGCCACAGAAAACCACAAAATTACAGCAAAGAGGAGCATCAACATTGCCTCAAACTTTATATTGGCTAAAGTCTGCAGTGTACATTTGGCACACTCCAGGGTGCATATGGCCCACTGTATAGAGAATGGTCTTCACTCTGACTCTTGTATTTCTACCATGTACTTGAATAGAAGGGCTCTGCATAGCTTTCTGCCTACTCTTCCTGAGGGAGGGAAAGGTGTTTTATTACCACAGGAGCAACATGCAATGGGATCTGCTCTGTACCTCTCATCAACCAAAAGCCAAAGATGACTGTGGCCCTCTGAGACTTCATACTTTGCAATCAACCAAATGAAAAGGGCTGGAAGCCCTCAGCCATAAAAAGAATAAGGAGAAACCCATCTGAAGGATGCCTTTTGTTGCACATAGCTTTTCATTTTAATCCAATATAGCATCCTATAAAATATATCTCCATTCTACCGTCTCTTTTAAGGGAAGTCTCTTGATGATTTTTTGTTCTCTCTTTCTCATCAATTGGATTGTATCATATTTTTGCACTTCAAATATTCTCTCCTCCTCAGTCTTTCGAGCTCATATCTCCTTTACTCTATCCATACCCATCAATCTCTAGTCTTTTACTTACCCAATGTCTCAAATTTTCTCTTTGTTTCAAAGACAGCAGTTGAGCCTTTTCAAGTCCTCAGGTTTATAAAAATCTGTACAAATTCACTCCTTGACCCTGGGTGATTTTTGTGTTATCATTCACTTTGCAAAAGATTTAAAGATGTATAAAAATTAGCTTTAATGGTAAATATTTCTGTATTTTTGTGGAATCTGAATCTGAATGCTAAGGACCCTGAGAAAAATTATAGAAGTATCTTTGACAGCAGTCCTGCCTAGGATACTGGAGGATGAGAATAAGCAGGGATTTTCCCCCTCTACTCCACTCTCACGAGAACCTATTTTGTGATTCTGAGAAAATATATATACTGATGGTAGGGTGAACACTATTGAATATCTTACAGAATATGGTTTCTGCTACTCCTTTTCTTAAACGGGGTAGCTGTCTTGTCTTAAAAGGTACAGCTTAGCTCCTTTTGGGGGGTCTCATGATTTATGGTAGATGCACTTGAGAGAACGTGGACCATTAGTGTATATATAGTAACAACAGCATAGAACAAAAGCACATCCACTGTTACTAAGCTATGTCCCCATTTATCAGCTCTGATTTATACAGAACTGTCAGACATTTAAAGATTCTTGTTTGATACAATTTTCAGATGCCTGGATCAACAGTTACTTGATTTTCATTTGTTTTTCCATCTGAATTCCTATTCTAATACAAATAGAGTCAGAAAGTAGCTAGTCTAGGGCTTTTCCTTCAGTTAGCAGAACCAAAGAGGCAAACAGAAAGTGGAACACAAGTAAGAAAAAAAAAAAAAGAACAAAACCCAAACATATAAAAAGAAAGAAAGAAACAAAGAACATTTTCTTAACTTCTTATCGACTCTCATAAGGACAATAACATTTTTAGAATGATAATTTAGGTAAAGATACCTTCTATTGCAGCTGCATCTTCCTCCTTTTCTTTACTCTGTATTACGTAAATCACATGCAGAGTGTAATATTATAGACAAGATTCCATGGCATAAAAGTTCAGAAATGTGGTTCATTTTGTATAATAAATACATCAGAAGAGCCATTCATCACAGACAGGTATGCCTCGATAAAATAATAAGTTGACTTTTGGGCAGGCCATGCTTCCCAAGTTTCAATGTGTATTGTGACCACAGCTCAGGAGGTGCATTAGCAATGTCTCTTCCCACAGACTGATGAAAAATGTATTTTTTTTCCTTATCTGAATTATAACAGGCATTAGCAGTCAAACAGATTCTTTGAAATTAATAAACTGAAAGCCCTACAGTAAAGGAGAATAACTTCCTGTTGACCCAACATAAGAGCAGCTTTCTTCATGAGCATTTGAGATAAAGCCTTGGTGTTCATGCAAATTACTATCTGAATAACAACAATGTTTTATGCATATGTGTCATGGTAATAGCAAACTTCAAAATAAAACCTCAAAACAACTTTGCTGTAAAGCTGTTACAGCTTGTTTTGAATACACAGAATTGAAGATTCCCATTGAAAGCAAGATGTTTCATTCCGCTCCAGCTATTCTGTACACACTGGCTTGGGATTTTTTCTTCTGCTTTTCTGCTTTTGTTAGAGTTAGATCCAAAATCATAACATTTTAATCTCCAAATCAATATTCAGAAAATGTGTGGGTTTGTTAAAAATAGCATCAACATGACAATGTAGGAAAGGATAATCTGTCTCTGCATAAATATTTGGCATAATATTCCTACCTGTTGAAGGCCAGTGCAACTGGCAAAGGGAGATTGAGGGGAGGATAAAAGCAAGAACTTCACTCAGAATAATCTTTTTTTTCCCTCTCAAACTGAATGCAAAACAAAACATTCTGAATATACCAAGATATGTAGGTATTTTCAGGCTTCTGAAAGAGCAGAATCAACAGTGTCAGATGATGAAGGGCAGCACTTAAATAATTTCTAGTCTTTTCAAGTGAAAACATTAGAAATGTGGGCTTTGGAGCAATCTGAGATCACAAGATGTTTCAAGATCATGAAGTGTCTGAATTTACCACAGTCAAATATTTTAAAGCTTGCTTAAAACTTTTTCCCCCTGCATTGGTGAATGGATCCTGTGACACAGAATCCTTCATCAATAACTTCAGCTTTTGCAGAGTGAGATCTCAGTCCTGATGCATTCTCTACATGAATAAATGCCTGGGTTTCACTAAAGAATCTGCCACTGCTTTTGGCCCAAATCATGATTAATTTGTGTTCTTTCTTGACTCTGTGCTGTGATAATAGAGGATCTGGATTATTTTTCTGCCAAACAGATGTGTGAATGAAGTAAAACCAAACACCATAATATAAAGATTTTCACCAGCTTCTTGGATTGTTTTTGAAAGTAATTTGCCACTATCAAGATAGTCAGTAACACCAAAGACTCTGCAAAATACTTTCAGCATTTTTGGATGCATAAGACAGTTCCAGCAGGAACAAATGAAAAATATTTCTCACCACTACTTCCAACTTCTCTTCAGTGATGAGGAACTCAGGCTCTCTGGTTTCATGTGAAGAAGCAAAGGTCAGTTGCAATATAATGAGAATAAGGCTTCCTGGAAAGAAGGACCTGAAAAAACCTCAAGGAACTAAAAACAAACAAACAAATCCCCTAAAAATCAAAACCCCAAATAAATAAACAAAAAACCAACCACAACAAAAAACAAATATTCAGTGATTTCCATTGAATGCTTTGAAGGGCTTTTGACAAGAACTCCATGTATCATGTTCTTAACTGTTGGGTTTTTTTCAATCAAATAGAATGTTAGACCTGAATGATGTAGCTGATTTTAAGACTAACTAAAAAACAAAATTTAAAAAAATAGGCAATATCACCTACACCTAAAAATGTAAAATATTTTCCTCTGCAAAACAAATTTAAAGACCACATTTCAAACTAGTTTCTATGACTACCACAACGTGCTTCAGAATATTTGCTTTAAAATGTCACCATCCTGCCATCGTGTGCCAATTTGAGGTACTGCTCACAAAGTCTGTATTTAATTTCAAAATTATGACAGTTTTAAAACTTAGACATTCTATCATAGAAAAATGCATGTTTCAATATAAACATCCAGTTTCAAGCACTTGAGATCATTAAATTGCTATGATGCTGAATGAGAATGATGAATGCATATGTAAAAACTGACAGAATGACTGCATTTGCTTATTTTACTTCAGAGCCAATGCTCTATAATATAAAACAGGTGAGAAACCAACAGCTAAATTGATGACACTGGTAACATTAACACTTTACTTGAAGAAAAATGAACAGTTTCACTCTTGGACTTTTCCTCCTCTGTCCCAGTCTCATTCAAATCCAGACTGTGCAGAAAGTGGCTCAGCTTGCCCCCCACTGCTATACTAAATTAGATGTAGTGCTCTGGTATGCCACACGAGATTACCCAGTTTTAGCAGACTACATATAGCATGAGATGGGAAAAGGAGGGAAATCTGCATTTCTTCCTGCTTAGGTTACAGAACCCAAAATCTCTTTCAGTGTCTGGGTACAAAACCAGACAGCTCCCAGCTCTGTATCAGAGGTGGGAGGCTGGTGTGTGATGGGCACACACCCTGTTCCACAGGGAGATATCTAAGCATATACCCTTAAATCTCAGTAAGTAAGCATATCCACAATGGGGTATTTTCCCCTTTAGTACTGCTGAACAGCCATACAACTTCATCTGTTTGAGGTAACAACCCCTCAGCTTCTATTCCAGCCTTGAAGTTGAAACCTGTCAAGCCACATAGATGAAGAGGTAGCAACCTCTATTTTCATCAACTTCTTTAGTGCTAGACCATGTTGAGTTTGAACCACCCTTCATCGCCAACATGAAAGTGAATTCACACAGCACTGATCTGTATTCCTGAGTATGCTAGTTTTGGCTAAGATATAGTTAATTTTATTCACAGTAACAAGTACAGGACTGTGTTTTGGATTTGTGGTGAAAATAGGGTTGACAATGCAAAGATGTTTTTGTTACTGCTGAACAGTGCTTACACAGCAACAGGGATTTTTCAGCTGTCACACTGCCCAGCCAGTGAGGAGGCTGTGGGTGCACAAAGAGTTGAGAGGGAATGCAGCTGGGACAGCTGGCCTCAACTGATCAAAGCTATTTGTCTTCTCAATTCACTGTTATGTGCAATGAAGCCCTGCTCGCCTGGAGATGGCTGAACACCTGCCTGCCCATAGGAAGTGGTGAATGAATTCCTTGTTTTGCTTTGCTTCAGTATGTGGCTTTTACTTTACCTGTTAGACTGCCTTTATCTCGGTCCAGAAGTTTTCTCACTTTTACTCTTGGGATTCTCTCCCCCGTCCCATCAGGGGGAAGGGAGCGAGTTTAGTTGCCAGCTGGGGTTACACTGCAACACTAAGGCACTAAGTGTATCCTTTAATGAACAATGTAGCTTTAAAAGAAAAGGGAAAAACAAGGCTGAAATATCTCTGGACCCTCAGGAAAAAGCATTCACAACTTTCAGAACACCTCAAACTCAGAAGGTGTGATTGCAAATAAATCACTGAAATGCTCTAGCCAGCCGTTACAGATGAAACAAAACATTCCCTGAAAAGTGGCTTAAAACCTCCACAAGGAGTCTGAACTATCCCCGCTCCATCTAAAGCAGGTTATAAATGTTAAATATTCGTGTATAACCTTGTGCAGTAAGATACCTCAGAAATGAGAAGGTATGCAACCACCAGAGCAGAGCAACTCAATGCTACCCAGCCTGCTAAAATGTTTCACAGCTGTTGCCATCCTACCATTGCCCACATTTAGATCCTTTCAGTGGCAGACAGCCACTGGCAAGATCAGTCCAAATTTTTCTCACCAAAAGCAGTTGTTTGTTCATTTAATCTTTTACCCTTACCCCCTCATGACCATAAAAATGTTGCCACTAATAACAAAGCTGCCAGATGAAACCAGCACAAGTAGCCCTCCCCCTCTCTTTGACAAACTCATGGATTTTAGTGTCTCTGCTATGACACAAAAGATCTAATCCTGCAAAGAGCTATTCACACAGAATCCCTTTGATTGCAGTGGAAGTAACTTCCCCAGGTTTACAGAAACCTTTCCTTCTGCTTTGCACGTGCTGCAGCCGTTACTCAGCTGCTCAAGCAGCTGATGAGAAATTAATGTAATTAGACTTCCAGGGAAAAAGTCCACTGGGTTCACAAGGGTAGTAGCTGTACATCTCCACTGTAAGGTCTAACAACTCTGTCTTTAAAACCATTACATCTTAGCTATTTTATCTGCTTATATTTTGCTTCAAGCCGATCTAAATTTGTCAACTGGTCAAAACCAAAGCCTGTACTGCAGACTGTTCTTTTGGGTCCAAGCTAACAGGAGCTGGCAGGCTAGTTTAAGCCCTTGTAGCAACAGAGATCCCTAGACCTCCTACTCTTGGAACAGCATCAAGCATATGTAATTATCTCAACATTACTTCCTGCCATGTTATTGCATTTGGGTGCTGCAAGTTTTCTTCCTGCATTCTGATGTGCATTTTGCACAGGACCTGTTGTTATCTGGGTTTCCACTGTCTTGCAGCACAGGAGGGCTCTCTTCTACCTTGGGCCATTGCATTTAAGCAATAAAATTACTAATGATAAGATTTCCTGCATTCATACTGTGTCATAGCATAGAATAATTTGAGACAAGAGCATAATAGGATTTTTAAGGGACAGAGGAGAAAAAGCAACCTGACACACGTCTGATCCACTCCAAAGACCTGTTCTGCTCATAGGGCAAGCCTAGAGCAGGTGAGTGACCACCTCCTCTCTACAGCAGTGTATTTGGGTCCATTTACATAAAAATCTGTGCTAAAGAAAAACAATTCAGTGGGTTGTTACACAGCTAGCCAGCTTTGTTCACAGACCTTAGTTACACACATAAATCTGAGCCATGACTTGATTATAGTGCTGACAAGGTGGGTGGTAAAGAGAGCATTATTATAGGCTTGAAAAATAAGGCTGGTAGAGCTCTCACAGGTAATACAGACTAGTCTCCTCCTCTGCCCAAAGCAGGAGCAGTTACATAAATATAGTTTTCAGATATCATCCACTCTACCAGTTATTTGTTAAGCTTGTTCCCAAAGACTCATTAGTGATGGGGACTACGCATCATCCCAGAAAAATCTATTTATTGCTTCTGGGTTCTTACTTTCTTATTTTCAGGATTTCTGTTTGTTTTGTCTGAAGAATGTCTTCAACCTTGCATGCTTATCTCTTCTTTGTATTGTGCTTTGGTGTATTTCCATTTAATTCATAAAATGTATAGCGCTGCTCTTTACCTGAAAGCATTTCATGGGCGCATTTCTATTCTCAGCAATTCAAATTCATTGCGTGTGCCAGAATGGCCTTGCTGTTGGAGCACATATCACATGTTGTTTCCTTCTTTGATTTTTAGAACTAGCATTACCCAAAATCCTACCTTAAACATTCACATGGGCATTTTCTGATGTGCACCCATGTGTAAAAAGTCATGATACCGAAGAACATGCACCTGCAAATATTTGTTTGTTTGTGCAATGTGGGAGGTATGGAATTTCCTCTATAGGTCTGCAAATAACCTTTGCAAGCTGCAGACTGAATGGGCCTTTACACTTTTTAGCATGTGCTGTGTCACTCATGCATTGATGTGAGATACTTTTACAAGCCAAAGAACAACTCATTTCACCAGTCCTAAGGAGTCTGGCACTTACACAGTGAGCTTGTGCACAGTTTCTGCAGAGGGGTCCTAGGTCCAAGCTGAAGCATCAGACCACAGCTTATCTGTTAGCCCAGTCCCTGGCTCTGTATTGGGATGATTTAACAAACTTCCTTCAAGATATCAGGTGGCCTTAGACTAATGACCCTAATTTGTTAAACAGAACTCCCTCATCCTCTCTGAAACTTCCCATCATACAACTGAAATAAGAGAAAAATTACAGATCTGGACATGTGGCATTAACCCTGTCCTCAAACAGGTCCCCAACAGATCCAGTCAACAAAAGACACTCCGAAACACTCTGATCTAGAGCCAGGGTTCTGGACTGAGCACAGCCTGGCTTTAGGCCAAGGCATGGTAGAATATCCATCCTCAACCCTGGCCTTCTCTGAGAGCATTTAGTACTGCTTACTGTGGGGTATTATTGGTCAAGAGAGGAGGCAGGAGACTCAGGAAATTCTTTTAAGTGCATTCAGTGCAGGAATGGAAGGAGCTAAAGCCCTCCTCAAGGAGTTCTTGCAGAACTGTGCAGGGAAGCCACAGATTCACCAACTGTCCCAGGCCATTCTCATGCAGCACCTAAATGAAGGCATCAGAAGAAATCACGAATGCAAACAACAACATTTTCGAACTTCTCCTTGTCCTCCACCACACACAACAATTAAGCTGATTCGATGAATTCATAGATTATTGACAGCTAGCTAATGAGGAAGAGTATTTTCTGAGCCAGTAGGGGGAAGCAAGTGCAATGGGAAGTTTGTAGCTACTGAGTGAGAAAACCTGTTTAGCTGAAAGTGGAAGCTGACTTTGAGTGTACAGCCCTTTTTCACACCTGAAAAGAAGCTGTAAAGTTTCTAACCTAACATCCAGGAGCAACAATATTGGTTAAATCTCCAAAGCAAGAACAGCTAATCCTCTGCATCATGTAGATGCTGACCTAACCTTAACACCTGCCTTCAGTGCTTACTGCCCCAACTGCAGCAGGGCACTACTACTGAAAAACATTTCTGACTTCTTATCTCTACAGACAATTTAAAACATTCAGAATGGTGTAGATTTACATCTCCATGGCATTCAGTAGTTGAGGCCCTGGGTCAGTAAAATACCCTGCACAATTCCCAGCATGCTAAAGTGCTGCACAATCACAGTGTAAGTGGCTGTGGGTAATGGAGTGAACTACATTTGGGAATTGAACTTTCTTACAACTAACATTAAAAAAAACCCAAACCAAACAAATCCCAAATTACTCTGGAAGCTTCGAAGAGCAATAAAAATGTCTACAGCTTTGACACTTCTTAAGAACTGGAAAACAATTTCCCGTAGGCAAGATCCATGATTGAGAAAATAGTTTGAAGGAGAATTTTGTTTCCATTTTACTGGAAATTTTCAAATATCTGTCAGGAATCCAGCCTCAGCTCAGTGGCTCCAGTGAGTTGCTTCAACCCCTACTGTCCAAGTCCTCCTGGTGAGTCTAGCAGCAACATGAGCATCTTTTGTTTTATCTATACCAACACATCCTTACTGCTGGAACTACAAAATACTTCCAAACTTCAGCCAAATTAAAAATATTTGGATTTTCATCTTGAATGATAACACAAAAAGTCACCTGAAAATTCCAAATTTAAGTTGAAATGTGCAGCTCCTATTTCACATGCAATTAGTGCTTGGAATACACATTAGCTTTTTTCTGCTTTTGAAACACACAGATTATCTTTGTTGTGGTTTATCTTTAACTCCAGAGATATGCTGTTCTGTGAGATAATACAGATAAACTTTATTTAATCAGCTGCACAACTCCCCATATAGCTAAAATTTCACTGAGAAAAAAAACCAAACAACAAACCCACAAAAAAAAATATTAAAAAAAAAAAGAACCAAAACCAACACAAAACTGCTGTAGTTCTATGGCAAATCATCAACACTTCCAACACTAAATTTATCTAAGAACAAAAATCATTTGACCATTTGTGGATGAAAATACCAAACTTTTTCGTACTGGCATCACTCTGTTTCTCTGCAAATGCTTGAACAACGGTATCCCCACTCTCTGACCTGCTGTCTAAGTCTTATTTGATTTTCTGCTGGCTCTGTGTTATTTTCCCCCTCTACATTAGTAGGAAGTTTAAGGTCTTTGTTTCTGGAATCAGATTTAAATGTGGTTTTGTTGGCACTCTGCATGAGGCTGGTGCATGCTGACTGCTACTTTTTGTTGTTTCAATCCTTACAGTAGTTCGTATTAGTTTGTGTGGTGGTTTGACCCTGGCTGGATTGCCAGGTGCCCCCCAAGCTACTCTATCAGTCCCCTCCTCAGCCAGACAGAGAACCAAAAATATAACAAAAGGTTCATGAGTTGAGAAAAGGGCAGGGAGAGATCACTCACCAGTTACCAACATGGGTAGAACAGACTCGACTTAGGGAAATTTGTTGAATTTATTACTAATCAAAATCAGAACAGGATAATAAGAAGCAAAGCAGATCTTAAAAATTCCTTCCCCCCACCCTTCCCTCTTTCCTGGGCTAAGCTTTATTCCTGATTCTCTACCTCCTCCCTGCCAACAGTGCAGAGAGAGAGGGAGTGGGGGTTACAGTCAGTTCATTACAAAAACATTACATATTCTTTTGCCACTGCCTCCTCCTCAGGGAGGAGGCAGTGGCAAGAACAAACCATCTCCTGCTCCAGCATGAGGGACATGCTGGAGGGACACAGTCCTCCACAAACTTCTCCAATGTAAGTCCTTCTTACAGTTCTTCACACACTGCCCCCATGTGGGTCCCTTTACACGGGGTGCAATCCTTCAAGAACAGCCTGCTCCAAGCATGGGTCCTGTGGGATCACAAATCCTACCAGCAAACCTGCTCCATGTGAGCTCCTCTCTCAAGGGCTCCACAGGTTCTGCCAGGAGCCTGTTCGGGCACAGGCTTCCCGTAGGGCCACAGCCACCTTCAGGAATCCACCTGCTCTGGTGTGAGGTCCTCCACAGTCTGCAGGTGGATCCTTGCTCCACTGTGGACCTCCTTGTTTTGAGTACAACCTACATTTGAGACTTGGCACATTGGAAAGCAGAGAGGGAGGGCAACACTTGCACAGTCTGCAATCTGGAGAATCAAAGATAGTTGTCCCAGATGCCCACAAGCTGTAAAGTCAAAAGACTTATTGGTGACAAAGTGATTACTCTCTGCAGCTATGGACTGTGTTCACTTGAAGCTTAAAAAGAAGAGAGGATGTACATTTGAAGGAATAGTCGAATAGAAGACTTTTAACCCATATTCACTGAGAGAAAATCAATTTAAAGGGAACTCAGTGTGCCCTCTGGAGCCCACAAAACATGGGCAAACAGTAAAAACTGCTGAAGTCTTGGGTTTACATAGGTCATGCACTCTAGATGGTACAACTGGTGTATCACTGCACATACGTATCTGCAAGAAGTTACACACTTGAATACGTTGTGCAGAACATGCACAGCCATTCAGAGGAACATGGTCTGGGGCACCACCAGCATCTTACTAACCTTTACTGCCATACCATCTCTGGTACTTGGAGTATAACACAGATAAAGTGCAAAAACTCCATGTACATTAAGAAAATAAGGATTGAAATTATTGATTTTGTGAAAACACCATTTCCCAGACATTCTACAAGAATTACTGCAAACATAGCTTCTCTTGTTGCTGGGATCATTTCTGTTACAGTATTTGACATAAAGAATAATTTATGAGAGTTCTAATATGCATACATGTGTTCAGTTGTATAACAGCATTTGCTGAGCATTATCCTTTGTTATGCTAATGCAGTTTTGGCTTTCTTCTATTTTCATTGTCAAGTCACTCAGCTAAGAGACAGCCACAGCAGTCATTTACAGGGACTGACTAAGCTTACACAGCAGTATGTGTCATGATGCAAAGGATCCTATCTAGTGACAGTTGCAAGGGGCACTTCTGTAAGCAGAATATGTGTGATCAGTGAAGAGAAACATACCCAGCAGTTCGAGCAATAATGTTACAGTTTCTCTGTGGTCTACAGTGACCTATTTTATTTCCGATTATAGTCACTAACAGCAGCAGCTTCAATGATATGATGGCACTGTCACCTGGTGCTTCCCAGCGTGAGGGTGCTCCCAGAGGGCTCCTCACACCAGCACAGAACAGGTCTGCAGTGGGTTTGGGGCACATCTCTCACTTTTTCTTTGTGGCAGAGATCCAGTTTCAACACTAATGCTTCCAGGATAAACTATGCAAAGATTTGGTGACCATGATAAGCAAAAGTCTATCTGTGTCTGTCTGAGAGGTGACAACCAGGATATGTTGTCCTGGATGATGGGTGATGCTCAGTACCTCTTGGCTTCTCTCTCCAAAGCTATTTTGCACTAGACCTTAAAACTCTGCCATCAGTGGCTGTGTTTAATTCTGCCAGCAGGATAATAACTGCATGATACTTAGGCTGCTGCACAGTCCCAGTGGTGCCAAGGGACCTACAGTCTTTGCCAGATTGATGGATAATGACAATGCAGATGAGAGGGAGTCTTGCCGCTACCCAGCTTTAGGTAAATCAGAATCTACTACCTGCTCTAGGAGGCTGGTCTTCTCCTAATATTAATAAAGAGAGAGGCAAACCTTTCCAAAATGCAATTCAGAAGAGGAACCAAAATTGAATACATAGAAGTGCTAATGTCACTGCCAGCTCTTCACTTTGCAGAGAAATCGACAGTATTTTACCTTCATCCAGCATCTTTCTAAGGTAACACTGAGTCATTCTGAGGGAATGCTGGCCTTTTATGGGAATGAAACAAGGCCCTTGTTCTAGCAAGCCTTGTTATAACAGCATCATGAACTTGCTTGATGCATTACATTGACTAATGTCTGCATATTCCCTCCAAAACCAGCCTAATCTGCCTTGCATCCAAATACACAAGTCTCCAGATGTAATGCTTCCACTCATTTTCTCCAGTAATCGTAACTATATATATGTGGGATGAATATTCAACATGGCAATCTTGGCATTCCCCAGACTAGTTTAGGGATGACAAATATAACTTTTGATCACACTCTGTTCATGTAGAAAAGTTAGAACAGCTGTTGCTATTTCAGTTCTCACAGGCACGGAGTTAAATTACCTACAAATAGACATAGCAAGTATAACCCAGAAGGCAGAGAGCCCTGGGAGATGTGCTGTGCCACCTGCCTCCCGACAGACACAAGGGTTAGAAAGGGAATACCTGGAAGACAAGCTATAAAGCTGCCCTCTGTAGTGCTTACATTAGGGGAAACACCTCCCTCTCACCCCTTTAGAGCTGGACCCAAGATTTCTGAAGTACCCTCAGGTTTGTTTGGTTGTTGTTCTGTTTTATGCATCTTTAAGGACTAAGGAAGCAGAGATGAAAAACTTATCCAGGATCATTTGACCATAAAAAGAAGTCAAGGTCAAAGCGTGGTGAAATAGATAAACCTTGCTGTAACTGTTTTGAAATATGACTCATACAGGTTAAAGAATGGGAAAGCAAAACACATTCATCTCAGCATTTAGAGTTTTATTCTGTTCCCCCAATTTTTTTGACAAATCTCCTGATCCTACCTCATCAACTGTAAATATGCATCTGTATAACAATAATAGCTAAACTTCAGCAGCTGAGCAAAGAAGTAAATATTCTTCCTCAGAGTAAGAGAGCTCATTTTTAATGGTATATGTGGGACATTTTTTCTGAAAAAGTACTTTCTTTTGTTAGCAAGAATATGAAGATAAGGTGTTAGAAACACCTGCACAAACTTACCTTCTCATTTCTGCCTTTTTCCATTTTACTACTAGCTACTCTCCTGGCAGTCAACAAAAACATCACAGGATTCATACAGCCAGCAGTACTGTAGGCAATGCAAAATGAATTGCAATAGAGGAGAAAACCTGGCAAAGTAAGTAGATAGGACCCTTTGGAAAAAATTAAAACAGACAACAGTTTTAGAAAAGAGCAAATAATAAAACCAAAATACTATTCTGTGAGACAAAAAAAGGGCAAGACTTTTTGGAGAACTAAAAGAAAAATTATCTGCTCAAAAATAATTTGTGTCTTGAAAAAATGATTAAACATTACTAGAGAAATGGAAAGTAAAGATGGAAGAAACCTAAGAGGTCATCTAGCTTATTTCCTTAACTCTCTGGTATTTTTCCAACTGTCTGAGCTCTTTCAGCATGAGAACTGCCTTTGAGATGTACTTCTAAGATTTCCTCTGCTAGAGATATTCATGCAACATATGTAACAGAATTAAAGAGATACCCTAAACTTAAGAGAAAACCAAGAGAAATCTTGGGATTTCATCCCAGGTGAGATTTAATTTATTGTTGCATATGTTTCATCAGGCAGGTCAGAATGATTAGAACAGTTAAGCAAAGCAATATTTAGCCCAATTTTACACCCCGATGGTAATATTATTGTTCTAATTACTGCCAATTTGTGTCATCCTACATGGACTGCTAGACAGTGACCTTTAGTTGTCATTTTTGCAGATCACTGAAAGAGCTTAATTGCAAAGGTAAAAATACATGTTTGTCACTATGCAGCTTCCATTTTTCCATATTTCTTTAAGACGACAGCAGGTAACTCCACCTGGAAAAATGAACAGGAATACAATTCATAGAAATGTCAACCAGGTATTGCTTCAGCACATTTCTGTAGCATCAGTGTAAAGAGCCATGCACTGTAAATGTTCTGCAGCTCACTGGACTGTGAAAGCAAACCTTGAAATTTTGCTTATGAAACATTTGCACTGATAAATTTAATTTACTATCTCTTTCAGGTAACAACAAACGTACATTAAAGTTTTGAAACAAGGGCAAGTGCAGAGGAAATGACAAAATCAACAACATAATTCTTATTGACAGTTTCCTATCTGTCTTAATTCTCTGCTCATTTTAGGTCTGTTTTTTCCATTTTGTCGAGATTGATACGTAGAAAAAAAGTCAAGCTTTAATTCCACAGAATATATAGGCAGCACAAACTCTTCTCAAGTATGCAGTTATTTTGTCAGGGAAGATATCAATTGGCTGGTTTAAAGTGTTTAAACATTGCCTGTATTTATTCATGCAGCAGAGAAGAGAATGCAGCAACATAAATACTTGCATAAATATAAATCAGCAGAGACATGATTTTTTTTAAAAAACAGCCTTAAAAGGAAGGTAGTCTTTTGCTTTAGCTGTTGTTTTCCACTCTTTAATCAAAGAATGTATTCCAGAAATCTATATTAGGTTCTGATTCTGCAAATACTCGCAGTATGTTTAAGGTCAGGTGCCTTGTCCAACTGATTAGTCAATTTAGTTCTGTGTAGAATGAAATTGCACGATGGGAACCCTTCCCAGTGCACATTTTACTGTTCTCTCAGGCTTTAATACTGAGATGGGACAAAACCAAGTGCAATGCAGCTCTAAGTCAGCATGTTCCCAGTGGAGATGAAGAAAGAAGAGAAATTTTGCTCTCATGAGTAAAAGCTAAATTACTGTAAAAGTACTCTTAACCCATATTCCTGTTTTAGACTCCTCACAGACTTACTACAGAGGATAAGAAAATAAGCTATTGGGTCTCCTGTTTCTCTTGGTGTCCTAAATTGATCAATATCCCAAAAACCACGGGGCAAATGTATAAGAATCTAAAAAGTTCTCTTATAGACTGAACTGCTTTTACAAGCTGCACAGTCTGTAGTTTAAAGAAACTGAACCAGACTGATCAGATAAAAAAGACATCTGTACTAACTGATTCCAGAGGCGCCAGGAGGCAATGAGCTGGAACAATGTTTTTGACTCTGTGACATCCAAGTACCATTCTAAAAAATGCATGACCTTTAATTAGGAGAAGGCAAATGTGTTTAAATTTACTACATAACGATCCAAAAGTTCTCAGTCTGAAAATAAAAAAAAACTGAAAACATTACTCTGAAAATGTCCAGGCAAAAATGTATCAATTATAGATTCCAAGTTTGACAGAAACAGTGGATCTCTGAATCACTACATGAAAAAAAGTTCATGTTTTGACTTATAAGTCCTCACTCCAAAAGTCAAACCAATGTTCATGTACAAAAATTTTTTTCTCTTAACTTGCCTGACTTGCGTAGATACAAATCTATTTGTCATTGAGCTGCCTAATCCCCTGTCTGCTTAAATCTATCGTGGTTTTCTCTCGAGCCTTCTTGATTTAGACTTCCAAAGGATTATTCTGTGAGGTAATAAAAGATGACATACTCCCCATCCTTATTTGTTCCATAGATGATGACCATTACATTATGGCATTGAGAAAATGGGTAACACCAGAATGCCTTGATCCATAGGCAGAGCTAAAAACTCAGTCAAACAAGCTTTGTGACAGCTTTTGTACCTGCATTACTGCTGATACATAAATACATTGTGAGCATTCACGCTATTACCTGTGCAGAATATTAAGAAAGATTTTACTGGGTTTGCCTGGGATGGAGTTAATTTTCTTCCTAGCAGCTGGTATGGGGCTGTGTTTTGGATTTGTGACAAAAGCAGTGTTGACAGCACACCAATGTTTTAGCTACAGCTGAGTGGTGCTTACACAGCGTGAAGGCCTTTCCTGCTTCTCAGGCTGCCCCAACAGTGAGTAGGCTGGTGGTGGGCACAAGTTTGAGAGAGGGCATAGACAGGACAACTGACCCTGACTGACCAAAGGGATATCCCACACCATATGTGATGTTGTGCGTTTGTCTTCCCACGTCACTGGAGCCCTGCTTCCCTGGAGATGCCTTCCCTGTGGGCCCATGGGAAGTGGTGAGTGAATTCCTTGTTTTGCTTTGATTGTGTGCCCAACTTTAGCTTTACCTCTTAGTCTGTCTTTATCTCAATTCACACTTTTGCCCTCACCTTGAATATTGTGTGCAATTTTGGACACTACAATATAAGAAAGATATAAAGCTATTAGAGTGTGTCCAAAGGAGGGCAAAAATATTGGTGAAGGACCTTGAGGGGAAGCTGAATAAGGAACAGCCGAGGTCACTTGGTCTGTTCAACCTGGAGAAGAGGAGACTGAGTGGAAACCTCATTGCAGTTACAACTTCCTCGTGAGGGGAAGAGGAGGAGCAGACACTGATCTCTTCTCTGTGGTGACCAGTGACAGGACCCAAGAGAATGGCCTGAAGTTGTGTCAGGGGGGGGTTAGGTCGGATATTAGAAAAAGGTTCTTCATCCAGAAGGTGTTCGGGCAATGGAACAGGCTCCCCAGGGAAACGGTCACAGCACCAAGCCTGACAGAGTTCAAGAAGCATTTGGACAATGCTCTCAGGCACATAGTGTGGCTCTTGGGGTGGTCCTGTGCGGGACCAGTAATTGGACTTGATGATCCTGATGGGTCCCTTCCAACTCAGTTTATTCTGTGATTCTGTGATTCTCACCTCTACTGTGGGGGGAGCGTGTGAGCTCCTGCATTGGACTTGACTGCCTCCTGGCATTAATCCATGGCAAATATTCATGTTGCAGTAATACTTGTGCTTTTTCTTCCTCATCCTGGTTAAGAAAAGCTCCTCCATCCCATATACTCACAGGGGTTCCAGCTCCTGACTCTCAGTACAGTTGAGTAATATATGAGAAAATAGGTATCATTTAAAATCTGAGCCTTGGGCTCTTACTCCTTCATATATAAACCAAGAAAATCTACTGACAACAGATACTTTTTTAATTGACATTTTGTTTTCAAAACTTTTCAAATTAATACCAGTAAGATGGAAACACTTGTTTTGACCTTCAAGTGAAGTCATTTATAAAAACCCATTCCTTTTCCCAAGCATTTAGCATATCCATACTGAAAAGTACTCACAGATGTTCTGACTTGAAAGCCACACAAAGACAGCAACAGTACTTTGTTTCACTGCTCCCTGCCAGAAAATCTTTGACACCTATCCTAACAGCACTGTAAAACCCTTGCTGGTATCATGCTGACTGGAGAATGCAAACAGTGAAGCTGTACTTGCTCAGAAAAGCTCAACAGAAGAACTGAACAGAAAAGATTCAGAACAGAAAAAAAAGCAATTATAAAGTTGTATCCTGAAGTAAAAACCAAAGTCACATAACTAAAGACTAAACTTGAGAAAAAGTTAAATTATTGACACAGAGAACATGTAAAATGGACAAAACAGGACATTGGATTCCTACAGTGTGTAAAAATATTAATGGGTAAGATTTTTGAGAAAGTCTCATAAGCTCAAAATTAAGTCCTGATATGTTGTTTTAATCCACAGTGAAAGTTATCTTACGCTTTTCAAAGCAATAAACATAAGTTATATGTAAACATAAGATAATGAAACTTGATATTGATTTGACCTTCACCACTTTGAATCAGAAGTGCTAAAAGTGACCTCAAAAAAGAAAGAAACAACAAAAAACAAGAAACACAACAACGAAAATAACCCAGAGCCAGAAATATTGTTGAGAGCTGAGAAAGGCTCTCACAATACTGTCCAAAACACTATCCAATGTATAGTTAAGTTTAAAAAAAAAAATCCAGGCCAAACCTAGATACCACCTTGCTAATGGAAAAAAAAATTGCTGTAGTTTGCAAAAAACCAAGGAAACTGACAGCAACAAAAGTTATATGTCTACTGGCAATTATTAAACAGCACCAAGAAAAATTCCCAGGCACTAGAATTCTATTTTCTTAATGTTTAACCATTAGAAAAGTCACAAACATTATTTTTACTTGGACCAACTAGCACCTTCACAAGCAATTTACAGGCACATCTCAGAAATTAGCTCCTGTTGTGATTATTCTCTGCAGACAGCTTGAATGCAATCATCCTTTTTTTGTAGGTTAAACTAGTTCAAGAGTTGGACGTGGGCTATTCTGTGCTAGTTGGTCTCAGTGTCAGAGAAGATTCTCAGAGATGTTTATTTTATGAATACTAATATAACCAAATATTACAGGTTATAGGTACCTGAAGCTAAAATAATTACAAGAATGTGACCTGCAGAGATTTAAAAGCAGTTGATGAACAACAAGAGCTTAAGAACTGATAAGCTGTCCAAGCAATGCAGGAGTCCTGAGAGACTCTACAAAGTGTTTTCTCCTGCAAGAACAACTTCCTCGAAAACCATGCATTAAGCCACAATATTTATTTTGTCACTGCAGCTAAAAGGCAACAGACTAAGAATGTATGTATGAAAATAGAAGGGAAAAATTAAAAGTCTCCTAACGACCAAAAAAGAAATTTAGTACTTACCACATGGAAAAAAGGCATTACAATCCTCTTGAAAATGCTTAGAAAAATACTTTTTTGTTGTTGTTGTGAAATAATTACTTTACTATTCTTACTCTTTTTTGCATCTGAGAGCTTTTTTTTTTCCCATACCTGCTTAACTCCTGGGTAATTTCTATCCTGATTGACTGGGAAGCATGAGTGTAGAAGAGTGTACAAATTTCCAAGTCAGAAATATATTTGTATTAGCAAAGTTTCAGGACAGCTTGGGCCTATTTAGAGATTCGTGAAACATAACAGCACAGTGTATTTACTTAGCACATTAAAGAATTCCTGCTTGTGATGATGGCAAAGTCTAACCTTGTCATTTGAGTTGCTGAAGACAATTGACAGAAAAGACAGGATGTAGGGTGAAATTAGGTTGAATCAGCCAGCTTGAAGAGGAAACAGACTGGTTCCATTTTCAGTGGCACATTTACTCTGTGTTGTCAGCAGGTGAACCCAGAAACATGACCTCATGTCTCTGATGTTGATTAGAAAGTCTACTCTACAGATCTCAAAGCTCCAGACAGCAAATTATGGGATCCAGTGAATCAGGCATGAATTATGCCCAGCATAAATCTGGGCCAAGTCACCATAGGGTCCTTACACAGTCCTGCACAGAGCAGGGAGCTAGGCAGGAACAGCAAGAACAGTTCAGGGACTGCCTCATTACCTCCTGAAGTAGACACCTTTTATAAGATCAGATGAACTGTTCTTTAATTTCCACTGCTGGGACTCTGTTGGGAACTAAAACAAGCAGACAATTAAAACTAGGAAAGCTCCACCAGAGTAAAGATTTGGAGGGTCACTGCAGTGCCTGCTCACAGAAGAAACACACACACAGGAGCCCAACTGAATCCAGGGTATCAAGTCAGATCCTAGAACGTGTTATGCCCAGAAACAACATGAGGGTTAGGCACATCCCTTCTTACAATAGGCTTACTTTAATTGGTACTAACCTAAAGCCCCTAACCTGCAGCCAGAAAAGTAGACAGGTAGACTGATAATCCTGAAAACTTCAAGGGCACCCTATAGATCAGTGTACGCACTGAAAGCTGCAGTTTCAGACATTTAGAAAACAAAAATATTCACAGCTTTATGAAGGGTATGTGTTTTAGACATGAAATTTTTCACACATAAGCACAAAGACACCCCTTTTCTTCAGGCACTGTAGTTTGCAATGTAACTACACAACATGCCCAGGTAATACTGTAACTGTGGAGTTGACTGCCCAAAGTGGTCACTTCACCTCCATTAAGTCTAGAGATATTTGAAACCAACCTATGTCTTACAGGAACAACTAGTACCATGGCACATACAGACAGGTCAGAAGAGGATTGGAGAGATAATACAGAACTAGGCCTGCAGATAGTACCACATGCACCTTGTGCCACAGAGTACACACCGTGAGCTTTGACAGCAGGAAATCCATCAGGCTGGGACACTTTTTATGTTTCCCCTTCATATTCCTGTGATTATTTAAAACAATAGCACAACGTGAGAGGTGTTAGTACCATCAATTTGCATTCTGCTGTACACATGGCTGACACTGCTCATTATGTGCTTCTTGTGTCACAGCCAAAACTCAAAATACTTCTGTTTGTAAAAAGTCAACAAAATGTGGAACTGTGAAGCTTCGTCTCCTGAAACACACAGCATTTATTAAATCTGTTTGTGGGTTGTCACAGAGGAAGACTGCACAACACTGCAAGGAAAAACAAGCTAGAGAAAGCAGATGCCTTAATGGCTACTAATTAGAATCTAATTACTCTTTCAATTACCTTTACTCAGCAGTCTCAGTCCCCAAGCCAGCTACTGACAGACATCAGATGTCCATGTGGCATCCTGATCTGGCACAAACCGTATTGAGTGTGAAATCAAACGAGACACTGTTACCCCAGCATTAGCAGCCTTTCAAACTCCCTGTGGTAGGAAGGCATGCTGAATATTTCATAGCACGCATTTATAGCTGGTGTCTCCTTCTTGAGGCAGTACAAATGCCGTATTTCTGCAGGATTTCTGTTCTGCAGAGCTGCAGAGCAGTGATTACATCCTACGTACAAACAGACGGCCAAATCACAATCATGCTGGACTAAACATGGACTCCCCCATCCTTTTACTTGAGTTTAGTCCCCCCCTGTTACAAGCAATTTTGTCACAGGTTAACATCTAGCATTGATCCCTTCCTTACTCAAAACAAGAGAAGATTCCTTGCACACTGAAGGAATGAAACATAAATACAGTCCTTATTCCTCCAGAGAGAGTTTTCTTCTATATATTCTAAGGAACTGAAAATCACCAAATCCCCATAATCTAGAGATCTCTGTACACCTGGTTAATACTTTTCATAATTCTTACGGTGCTTGGGGTCCTCCCACAGCTACAGAATCCCTCCACAGTGGGTCTGTAACTGCTTACGCTGTAAGCAAGACCACGTTGCCACAAGCACACAGACTAAGCACATAAGAAAACAGAAATAATATCTATTTACAGATGAGGAACAAAAGCTGAGAGACACTTCCCCCTAAACAAAAGAAACTTAACCTCAGATTTCCTGCTTTCAGCACAGCATTTACTCTGGGTCTGCCCTTCTTTCCCCAGAAGGATGGGCAGAAGGATCCTTGCTTGTAAATGAACTCATCTGAGTTTTGTGGGAATGTGAATTTTTTAAGGTCCCTGAGCAGTAAGGCGTTTTGAGACATAAAGAGTTAGTCAGCAGAAATAAGAGTATCCAAGTGTGGTTTTATCATGAGAGTTATCATGGGAGTGGTGATACCACTCACCTGTGAGTGCAGTGGTATTGCTGCAGCCCACAACAGCCACAGCAGGAAACTGTGCTTGTTTTCATGTATCCTGCTCTACCAGGCAGCCCACACATGCTGCAAGCTCTTTTGTAGGCAATTTGGCCAGACTTCACTTTGGATCTGCCTTTTTCTGATCAGTTTGTCAGAGCTTTCCTCTTTGACCTCAGAGAGAGCCCATATCCCAGCAGGACACCTGTGGGCACACAAGAAAGCTAACAACTTGGCATTGAGATGTTGAGCCTGAAGGGAGAAGGAACTGAAATACCTGGTGAGGAAAACTGGATAATGCTCCAGAGAGCAGGAGAGTTTTCCCTCAACCACTCCACAGCTGGAGAAGGTCTGGAGGTTTGTGTATAACATAGTAATGGAAACTGTCCTTTTAGGAATATCCCTTCACTTCTGTAAAGCAAGCAATACACTGGTTTTCAAAGTATAAAGATTAAGAAGCAACGGGGAGTTGCTCAACATTCTCAACTACACTGCTGAATTACTAAAGCAGTTCCAGGCTAACTGGCACTCTCCTGGAAAGCTTTAAAGTTGGGTTTGGGAGTTAGTACAGAATTCATCCAGTTTGGGGTTCAGAGGAAATGAGGGTTTAGCTGTATAGACATGGACCGTTCACAACACTATGTCTCAGTGCCAACAAACAGTCCCAGACATAATTTATTAGTATAGTTGCAGCTTAATTCTCTGCTAATTATGACTTGTCAGCCTACTTGCCAAACTGTACAGCTCCTCTTCAGATAGCTCTGGTGGAAATAAATCATTACTGGAAAATATCAAAAAGCAGAAAATGAAGTTTTACTGTAATTCTCCTTACTTCTTGCATCTGCTACAGACCACAAGGTCAATAATCGTTTGTTTTCCTGCAAAGATCCCTGTTTGGGTCGAGGTGGTCTGGGAGACTACAAACTGTGGACTATTACTCCCCCTCCTGAGCACACTAATCAATCTCTCCTGTTAATTAGCCAAACTCTGTTACCAGTGTGAGGAAACTCCTAACAAGACACAGCTTTATCTTTAATTCTACAGAGAGATGATTACTGATGTGCCCACAAATAGGTCAAGCTAACAGAATATAAAGCAGTTTTCTATCCCAAAGCATCTCCTTGAAAACAAAACACACTGTCAGTCTTGAATCAGGTTATTTTCTTATTACAGGCAAATGTGTATGTGGCAGCTGACCAGATCTTTGCATTTTCTTCTGCTGCAAGTGAAAAGCCAGGCAAACAGCATTACAAAAGCAAAACAAACTGGCAGAGGACTAGCAGCTCCACTGAAGAGATGGCAACAAGTCCTGCTGTCACGGGAGTTTAAAAGATTCCTAATCCTCAGAAATCCCTGTCCCTTTCAAAAAAACCCAAAACCAAAACTAAAAACAAACAACCAAACAAAAACCCTAACAGATATCGACCTTGTCAATAGAAAGAATCCATTTTGAGAATAAGAACGTGGGAAAGAAAGATGTTCAAAATGAGTGCTGTACAAAAAGCTGCCTGTCTGCTTCCATGCTACCTAAAAACTTCCTTATATTTTTAGCGAAGGGTGTTTTTCCTTAATTCATTCTAATCTAAACCGTAACATACTGTTCTTCAAGAGGGGGGCAGAGGGATTCATTTTCTGCAGCCTACAACGTAATACAATACATTTTTATAATTTTGTAATCAATTTTCTCCACTGAATATTATTCTGATTATTACAGGAATGGTATTTAGATAGTAAAATCAGTAGTAACATTTCATTTAATGTAGCTTTTAAGACTTTTCTTAGCGGAATATTGCACTACTGTATTAAGCCACTGTTCTGCAAAGATACAAGAACTTACTTTGATATATAGACCTCTCTGCTGAGTCCAGATCTCAATTATGTTTAGTCAAAACTTTGAAATTTTCCAGATATCCTACTTGGAACTTCATCCATGTATTCAAATGAGAAGATAGATGAAGGAAGAAACATAGGATTATTTTCTATTATTCTTTTTTATTAATTATTAATATTGACTGAATATTTACTAATTTTATTTACCACCTATGAAAATTAGTGTAAAAGGAAACTTTAAAGTGGTTTTCCTACATTCTGTTAGATTTAAGATCTAAAACCCTTGAGCACATGAACACACTTAGAAAATGAGGGTTTCTTTTTTGGTTAACCAGAGCAAGGGGAGGATGTCAGATATGGTGGGGGAGTTCTATCTCATCCCTCCAGTCTGAAATATTTAGCATACTGATTTTTTTATCTAAGCATTTTCTTAAGCCTTTAAGAAAGTTGCAGATTACTTAAGTAAGAGCTAGAGATTTAATGCATCTATATATGAACATACTGATATAAACCCTTACATTTATATAAGATTAAATTATACTTAAATTACAAAACACAACTGGTTTTGCTTTTATCTGCTCCAGTTCCAATATCTTAAAATGAGAGAACCCATCTAGTTCCAGAGTGGGTGCCATCTGTATTTTATTTTGTTATTAAATCCCCAAACTGTTAAGTACACGTCAGAGGACAGAAATCTAAATATAACACAGGGTTCTTGGAATCCATGTGCATTTAATATTATAATAATACTGACACAAGATAATAAACCTTTCTCATTGCTACTAATTTCTTATTGCAAAATCTCAGCCTTTTCAAATGGCAGCTGAAGAATGATCATGCATGTTGCAGACTTCTGGATTATCAGCATGGCTTCCTGATGTTCCTCCCTGCAAAGAACTAGTGCAGCATCTCAGAGGTAGCTTCACAGAAGCAGTCACAGGGACCAGACTTTCAGGCTGGTTTTGCAAGGACAAGAATTTGAGAAGTGGTTTTTGACCTACAAGCACACAGAAACAGCGTCCCACAAAGTCCCTTGTGCAAAATTGTTTTACAGATTTCAATTTTGCTATTGCTAAGTTTCTTTTTTCAGATCAAGAAGAAATGTACTCTGAAGTCCAAAATGCCTGTGTGCCTGAGATCACAAAGCTGTGAACCTACTTAATCTGCAGTCTCATATAGATATAGATATGTGTATGTATATGTATACGTGAGCAACCAGTTTCCTGACCTCTTTGTTCCACGCCTCCTCTCTCTTCCTGTACATAGTACAAAGAGTACAAGAAAAATGTGTCAGCACTACTTTCTTCAGGATCATCTCAGACATATGCTGAGTGATCTCTACAGCAAAGTGAAACCATATATAGCAAGCAGCACTTTGAATTACACTGCAGCTCCAACTAACAACCTCCACATGATTTAGGTTGAGTAATTTAAGATGCTGGTAGGGAGCAGCTCTGGTTCACTGTCCAATGTTTCAATATGGTCACAGCCTTCACTTGTGATTTATGTTACAGTGTACTTCTGAGCTTGTTCTGCCGTCTGCATTTAAATGACATCTAGGTAGATTAGGGTTCAGCAAGATTTCAAGAACAGTATATAAAATTCTAATTCTTTTTTTCTAAACTAGAGGCAAGCATGCCTGAGGCAACTCAGCAAGATGCATGACACATTTATCACAGTATCTTGATTCTTCCTGAGTGAAGGTCCCCAAGAGCTGACGAGTTCTGAAAACAGTGGGGATCAGGATCAGGGAATTGCTGCTTTGCAGAAGATAGCAGGGCACTCCCATTCTGATCTTGTGCCTCTCTGAACACTGGACTGAGTGATATAGATGCAGTAGGTCAGAAGGCAAAGACACAGATCGCCCCTCAGAAGCACTGGAAAATATCTGAAGCGTTCCGTGGAACTGGGTGCTGAAATACTTTGGAGACCCTAAGTAGATGACTTCAGACACCTTTTAGGCACCAAACTACTTTAGGGAAACCAGTTTCTCGGTATCTAATACTTACCGTGCATCACAGGAGTTCCAATGTTTTTTGAGAAGTTCAGACAAATTATTTCCTTCTCTTGTGTTGGCAGCACTTACTGTTGCCCTGCTTCTGTTAAATACTTACTACCATTAAAAAATAGAAAAGATAAAACAGTTGCTGGGACTGCATAGACCTGAAAATCACTCACTGTGATTTCACAGTACTTAAAACATATATTTCCAGATATTTGGTCATTTGTCTTAATTGTCATTATTGTAAATATTTCTAGGAAGAAAAACACTCTGCTCTGAATAGCTGACATTCTGGTACAATTTGGACCCAATATTACTTTAAGATGATACTTTGTAAAGAACATTTTTAAAATTACCATGGCATTTACAAGAAAACCTTAGAATAATATATGATATAGATACTTAATTTAAGCATTTAAATACAACAACTCAAAAATTCAAGTTTTGGGGACATGTTTAAGAAGCTACTGCATGAAATGGCAAAAATGCATATTCAGCAGCAGAATAAAAACAAAATTAGTCTGAGATGTCACTGGGGATTTTATGTTCTTCTTTGTTCTGTAGCTGTAACTTAGCCAGGTCAGTGTTTGGAGATGCCTTTCTCCTCATCCATGACCTTTGTGCACAAATAACTCTTTTGCAATATAAATATCCACAGCGTATATTTTTCATTACAACCACAGAGAAACAACAAGTCCAAGAAATTGTGCATTTCTTTGACCTGCCGGGCTGAATGTATGAACATGATTTTGCACTTCTGCTCTCTGCCCAGTCAAATTTCCTCATTGCTGTACCAAGCCCCAGCACCAGCCTCCACCAGCACCTCTTGCTCGTTCCTGCTGGGCTCTTGCATAGCAAAGGTGCCTCTGAGGCAGCTGTGGCCCCCAGCTTCCATTCAACTTCTCTTTGACTACCTAATGGGCAGGAAGAGAAGACAAAGCCAGAATCTTCCCAGAGGTGTTCAGTGACAGGAGAAGAAATGGACAGAAACTGCAACATGAGAAATTCTAACCAAGTAGGAGGAAAAAATATTTCTCTATAAGTTTGGTCAAAGATTGCACCAGGTCACCCAGGCTTGTGGATCCTCCATCCTTGGAGATATTTAAGCCTCAGCCAGATATAGCCCTCGGGAGAGCTGATCTAACTGGATATGACCACAGCAAGGGCTAGACTAGATGACATCCCTTCCAATCTTCAGTACTCTAGAATGTTACAACCTGGAGACAAACTGCTCTTCTGGAGCTTCAGCTGGTAAAAATTATCTCATTTGTTCAAGGCAGAAGTTCCCAACTTGGGTATGATAATTCTTAAATGTTGGGGGAATGAGGGGTTTTTTTTAGGAGAAAACTTACTTCTTAGGCAAATGTAATCACACATTACACTTGAAAGGATTTCCACCAGAGGTACCTGAAACATTGTAAATATCATTAAGGATAATGATATCCATTAACAGAAAGTGCAGGTGCATCTTCCAGCTTTCCTTTATCACGTTCCAAGCTGGTTAGAGCTGCTGCTAAGAGGGAGGGATTATTTGCTCAGCCTCATGCCATCTTATTGCAGCCATACATTTAGCCAGTTCTAAGACACTGAAATGGCTCATACACAGCATGAAGCATAGGAACAGAACTCCAGATACTTCTGTACTACACATAACCCCAAAAACCAAATACTCAGAGACTTTTCCCCAAGAAAATATAATCCATGTGATACAAATCTACCCATGCTTCACTACATGGCTACTCTTCCTTTACTGTTTATCAGAGCGGATATAATGAAGGAAAGTAGATTGGTACCAACACATCTGCCACTTTCAAAAGCAAATTTCTGCCTTGCCTCAAGGTTAATATTCAGTAATCTTTATGAGTCTGCATTTTCTGCATCGTTAATATGTTCTTCTGCGACTCCCCTTCCTTTTCCTATTCACATTTTAACAAGTAAAAGGGATTTTTTAAAAAGAATACATTTAATCCATTCTTTATGGAATGACTCACTGAAAAGGAGAGAATAAGGTCCTCTAATTATAGCTGCCAGGGTTTTTACCTCCTGCTAAGGCTACTAATACTCTTTTCACTAATTGCAAGTTTCCCCCTCCTCCTCTATAACTGCAATTATCAAACTGCTTCTTTATGGAAACATTTTTAAAACTCATTACTACAAGACGTTTCCCCAGTGCAAATGCCAGGCAGGGGCCCTGAGGAGTCTGGAGTTCTTACTCCAGACCCTGCCATTTTCCCACCTCCAAGCTTGCTTGAATGAACATAACCACACCCAACTTAAGGAAGCTGGGAATGTGTGTCACTAGAATGACCAATGTACGTGGAAAAAAGACAGATTCCTCAGCTGACACAGTCACAGAAAAAAAATCTGCTCAAGGATGGACCAGCATTTATAGTCCTCTGTGTGCCCACAAACCAAAGGATGACCATACAGCATCTGATGAACTGCTGTGGCTGCCATGGGGACAGGGGGAAAGAGGCATGCTGTAGCCAGAGAAATAGTTTCAACTCACTGCACAAAAAGTAACTGTGCTCTGGCTAAATCCTGGAAAGACATACATCATGTTAGAACCATTGCAGCCTTCCACAAAACACAACACAAATGCAATACAAAATGCTTGTAAAGTACCAATTTATGTGACCTTGGAGTTGCACACCTGCATATGGGTATGGTTTCCACAGTTGTGAAACCCTAAAATGCAGCACAACATGTGAATGATTGGAAATCAAGTGATTCAGTCCAATGTCAGCTGCAAGGAAATCCCTGCAAGGCTGCCACAGCACTGGTCCCTCACAAGCTCACTGCTGGAGAACCTCATCTCACACAGGAGTTGCTGAGCATGGAAGAGATTACTACAGCTGTCCAAACACACAAAACATCATTTTGTACCTCAATTTGCACCCACAGGATATATTGAATACTAATTTACTGGTATGAATTTTAACCATTCTGAAGCTTTCGTGGGTGGTGGTATTTGGGGGCTTTTTTAATTATCATTTAGTTTGGTTTGGTTTTGTAATTTCTTTTTTTTTTTTTT
>VZRZ01008878.1:139700-153955 GCA_013398175.1 Climacteris rufus | reverse complement strand
TTTTAGAGCACAGGGAAAGGAAGCTGCTCAGATAGTGGTTTGAGGATGAAAGACACAGAGCAACCTCTGGCTTCAGCTCAGCAATTTCTGATTCTCCAGCTGGTGGAAATGCAAACGGCAAGAGCACAGCTCTTCCTTCCCCAGCCACCAGCTGTGCCAGGCAAAGCAGAGCAAGGCAAAAAGGAAGCCTTTCAGGCAGGCAAATCATCTGCCATATACTGCTGCTGCATAAGATACCAAAAGAGCAGCAATAAATGTTCCACTTCTGATGAGATCTAGCCACTGCTTGTGGTTTGGACCTCGCTAGCTCAAGATAAAAAGGCAGGCCCTTGAGGCAGAGGCAGCAGCTCTCCAGGCTCAGAGAGGATCTTTCTTTGAGTGTTTACTCCAGCTGCTCCCAAGACACTATTCCCCATAGCTGTAAAAGACATCTGAAACAGTCATAAAAAGTCAAGATTTAAAGCTTCATACTGTTGTCATTTCAGCATTATTTGCCTCCAGTATTGCAACACCATTCTTCTCCACCCGCAAAATTCCAACCATAAAAACACCCCTCTATCATCTGGGTACTTGATCATCTATTGAAGCAAATTGTTACTCCCTCACAAAAATCACAGTCAGAGAATTCATTAGTCTATTCCACTCACCACCTACCATTTCTCACATTCAATGGAGAATATTTGCGATCTTAAGCAATCCATTTTCTAAAGCACAGTGAAAATTTGCCATTGGAATAGTTCAANCACCCACCCACAACCTTTAAAGGAAAGAGTTGTAGCTCACTGGGAACAGAGGGAAACACCTCATTCAGCAAAGGGAGCTCACACACATGCACGAACACACTTGGTACAGATTTGCCTCCCAGGTGATCTTCCCTGCTACTCGGACAAAAATAAACCATTCTAATTTACAGAAATGTCAGCAAAAGACTATTTCAGAAGTTAAGAGGTCTAAAAGTCAAAGCATGTTAGAATTCTCTGGAAAAGAAAATGCTGACCTGCCTCTAGATGAGGCCACCCAGCTGCCCTGCCCTGGAAAGAAGCAGACGTTGTCAAAGGATTTGGAAATTACAACAAGGCACTTAGACATATTCAAAGATCTGGTTAACATTATGGTTAATGGTTATGGTCAATTTAACCTCCTCAAACTGTGTCCTCTGTGCTCATACAATTATTTCTTCCCCTTCAGCTTGAACGACTTGCAGTTTCCTAAATTCCTCCTGCAGAGGAGGGGTGGGAAGCAGTGCATTGCAGTTGCCAACGCCAAACTGTGCTGGGCTGGAGACTGTATGACCAAAAAAGACTTGTCATGCTGACTGGATGATCCAAGTTTTACATCCTCTTCACCAAAGCCAGTATGCTATTACCTTGACTGACATAAGCTTATGTGTGGTACATCTTGGAAACACTGTCTCCCAAAAAGGATGACACTCAATATTCAAGTCTCAGGATCAGGACAGAACAAACCCTTCTGCTATCTTACTAATGACCTTTGTTCTGAAACAAAAGCAAAATCCCCAGTACATTTCCCAGTACTTCCCCCAGAAGCCTGTTCTGCTGATTTTTTTAGCAATGCATCTGAAGTTCTAAATAATTATAAATTATAGGACTCTGGACTCTCACAACAGCAAATCTGGCCCAGCTAACTTTTCAAATGAATTGAGAATCCAGAGCCAACCAACTACACATTAGTCACTTGACTAGTAATCACTTAACTCACACTAATCAACCTAGGCCTTCATTAAAATGTAATTTTAAGTTTAGCAATACACCAGGATGATCTGTTGTAGGAAAGGCTAGGATTGACAATGCAGACTCAGCTTCTTGCTTTTTATCACTAATAAATTAATATAAATTAAAAATCAATACAGCAGGGTAGGGCAAGACAAATGTTAATGTCCATGAAGAGAGAATTTCTTCGACTCATCATCCCTGTGCTGCCAGGCACATCACTAATTCTCCAGGACTGGAGAGGACGGAGACAAGCTGCTTTACACAGCAGGGCCAGAATTTGCATCAGCTTCCCCTTGCAATCGATTCCTATCCCCTCACGCCCAAACCATCATCATCTTATGCAGACAGGACTAGCACCAATTTTGAATTAGTGAGGAAGCCTGTCACAGAGCTACTCGATTTCTCTACTTCTGCCATTAAAAATGACAACAACATGAATAGGAACACTTTTATATTTCATCTCACATAACATATCCTAGATTATCCTAGATTATGTGCAAGGCAACCAATTACTCCAGTTATCTTGGGACAGTCAAAATCCAAACTGTATCAGCCCCAGGTGGAAAGCTGAAAATGAACACAAAGGATCTGGTATGTGATACAAGCCACACACAACAGCAGCTTTTCCATTCTTCAAACTTGACCTCAGCAATGCTTGCTCAAGTTATTGTGCAAAAATCAGTATGAAAACAGTATATCAAGCTCTTGGACTAAAAAAGATTTCCCTCACAGATGCTTAGTCTAAAGCTAAATTTTGACAAATTTACTGCACAGTTGCACTTACCACAGGGAGGAAGGAAAACTGGTGCCACGCAGCTGAGAGAGTTTCCTTCTATACAACCTGCCATTTAGGTACCTTTCATACACAAAATGCAGAAATTTCACCATCATGACAACTCAGAAAATATTCTTGAAGGTGACTTGCCACATTTTGTTTAAACTAGATTCATATACCCTTGTTGGTTTTAACTGCACTAGGCAGGGAGACTATCTTAAAAAGTAGTTAACAATCCCATCACTTCTGTTGTGTTCAGAAATATCAATCCTCTTGCAGTTTAGTAGCATGTTTCTCATAAGCACATATATGCTTATTCTACTACCAAAAAGGCAGCTGCAAATACCAAATCTTTAAAATATTTAATAGAATTAAGCAGGTATTTATTTAAACAAAAGTAAAAATCAAGTATTTCCCTCATCAGTAACTTCCCACCCATGGAATTCATCCTTAAAGTCTAACTTGTTTCTCCTTCAATGCAGACAATTATTATTGTATGCATGCATAAAGATGAGACTCCACTGCACCTTCTTTCCAACTACATCACAGCAACTTAAACATCTAATACATATCCCTTTAAAGAAATTTGAGTGAATTTATTGTATAAAATTATGATTGGCATGGTACAGAAAAGTTCCTTTTAATGCACATTTCCCATTAACTTGTACACAAATATTACAAGTATCAAGCAAAATGCAAAAGTCTTAAGAACTAATTTCATACTACAAAAGTGTTCACATAGTGAAGTTACTCTGGTTACAAAATGTCATGGAAATAAAAGCACTTCAAAATACATATTTGGGAAATGTTTTGAATAATCAACACAACCTTAAGTTAGTTTAAAAATGCAAAGAAACAGATACCATCTTCAAAACACTAGTGTCCATTTGGCAAGATGGAGCAAAAGTTCAGATCAGTTCACTGAAGGACTGTTCTTTCCAAGAAACAACAACAAAAAAAAAAGAAAAAAAAAACCAAAAACCCAACCCTTTAGTTAAGAAAGGATTCTACACTATGATGACAAATAACGCCATCAAAAAGTTATCTGGCTCTCTTGTTTTCACACAGGAGCTGTCAGAGGAAGAGATGTGTAAATGAACACTTCTGGGTATATACAGATTGCCTTTTCAAAAACCAACCAACCAATCAAAACCAAACCCAAACTAAACCAAAACCAAAACAAAACAAAAAAAAAAGCCCCAAAACAACAGAAAGGAGACAATCTGAACTTTGTTGTTTTCATTGAGCTCGTTCAGTTCTTTAGGTCGCAGGACCCAAGAACACCCGTCCGCAAAGGATACGAATGTAGGGAACAAATCGGAACTCCCACTAGGAAGGGACGCGCAGGCGTCCGGTTACGCGCGTGCCGCACGTCCTCTCGGTAAGGCTGTCAGAGGCTCTCGGATCTCTGCTTCCCCAGGGCCTGGAAGGCCAACTATTCTCAAGAAGACAAAACTGCTTGACCCTACAAACAACCTTACAAAAAGGAGGCACAGTTGTACTGTTAGAAAATAACATAAAATTTTGAAGACTGAAAGCATCCTAAAAACTCACACAAAATAACTACAAAATAAGCAATACTTTACATCATTTTTGTATCAGATGACTTGCGCGCATTTGAGCCACTGAACATTGGTATGTATATCTACATGAAACTCACACATACAGAACATTGTGTTCAGGCATTATTGTTGTTTTTCTTTTAGACACGCACACAAGTTACTACCAGGTTATCCAGTCTATTCAAATGCAGTGAAAAACAGTCCACAGCAGGCATAAAAGGAGCAGTATCCAATACAGTGCTGTCTTGCAAAAATGGAGTCAGAATTCCTGAGTCTCAGAGACACTGCTGTCCTCTCCATTACTGGATTATTTATTTTTCCAAGGAGAACCTCTAGTTTTCATTTCTTCACTCTGATGAAATTTGTAATAGATTGTGTCTTTTAAAAAATGTAAAACTAGTACAAAAAATGTGCCAACCGAAGTGAATTTTTAAAGCTTTTTAAAGGGAGGAGGGATTCACTTACAAAATAAAGGCCACCTTCTTGTAAAGTTAGTACTGCCAGTATCCCATCATTCTGTTTAGAGGAGAGATTTAGCTCCCTGTTCTGGAAGCCTTACTACATGCAGTCATGTAAGCTGAAAATCTTCATCCTTTTAAGCATTAAAAATATCATATATAGGACTAACATGGAGCAGCCCTTTGTTACAATCACCAAGGTGGCAAAACCAATTAAGTGTCATTCAAATAGTCACTGCAATCTAACTTCTGCATTTTCCCTTGTACTTTGCATATTACACAGTGTAACTTAAAATGTAATTTAAGAGCACTTCAGTCCCACAATGTAGGATTTAAGCTTGTGTGAATACATTTGCATGGCTCTGCAACATTTGTAACGACTTAGAAAAATACATTCAACCAAAACTTTATATAGGGTTCTATTTTTTTTTTTAAATCAAAAATGAAGAAAAGCCAAATGGTCCCATCATTAGCTAAATAATACACTCCAGGTTCTGGAAGCAATTCCAAAGCAAAAGCACATTCAAGAATAACATACATTGAATTGCATACTTTCTCATTCATCTTTATCAGTAATAAAATTCTACTGCATATAATTATTCAGCCTTATAAATAATGCTAAGCAGAAAAATATTTACCTCTGTGCTACTTTTCTGTTTATAGAAGCATTTCTCAGTTTATAGAAGCAAAGGAAAACAAAAAACTAAAGTGCAGACTACAGGCCATGACAGGCATAATAAATGACCAAAGGTGCAGCCAAATTTGCATTTACATCTTAAGTTACTTTGCCATCTTCCTTGTCTTGCTAGAAGTCACCCCCTGTGCAATTAAAGAGCTGGTCGGTTGGTTTGTGCCACAGTACAACCTGTAATCACTTGTAATTTTTTTAAAAAAATCTATTTCAGTTGTCCATAGATATTTCCAGGCAATAGCTTAGGTTCACAAAACCTTAGCTAATTATTAATACTTGAAATCACACAATATTGACACCCCCTCCAGAGAATGTCACTGTCCTCTTGTTGCAGTATGTGGTTGAGCCACTGATGCTTGGCTGACTGTCTTTAACAAGCGAGGTCTTCATTTCCATTTCACACGCTACAATTGCTGCATTGAGTTCCACTTGAGCCCGGTGAACGACGTAAAACAGGAGTACTATGCTTATGACAATCTGCAAATAAAACAAGAGTGCTGCAGGAGTGTTGTACACAGGCTGTGGGAATGAATACAAAGGAACTGATCTGAACAAAACAAAAAGTTGTCAGTGCAAAGATTCATGCAGGCATCTGTTGACTCAATGCTTCACAGGCAAGACACTGGAAGGGAGATGAACTTGACAAATGAGTGGCTCTAAACCTACATATGCTAACAATGCACCCAGCATATCAGAACACAGACACTGTATAGAACTTTTAATATTTATATAAATTGAAAATATAGTTTCTTTTTTTTCTGTTGAAATACATATAAAGCATATATATATATTGGAATATATTGTTATAAAGCAATCATCTCACTTTTTCTCTTCAATAAAACACCAGTCGAATCTTTAGCTGAGATCCTCCTTAAAAATACATAAATAAATAAAATCGTCAAATAAAAATCAAGGTGTTTCATAGTGAGTGTCCCTTTGAAGGAAGTAAATTCCTCTGCCTTTTTTAAAGACTGTTAACTAGCTGGAATCTGCAGCTTCCTTTCAAAAAACCAATGAAGTTGTATCACTTAAAACAGAACATAGAGTTCTGAGCCCAAAATCTGAACTTTGTTACTAACTGGTAGGGTTGTGTTTTCTTTAACACTGAGGACTATCACTTGAAACACCTGTCAGCATGGCATAAAACATGCTAGAACATCACTGAGTAAGACAATCGACAAGTATGACCACAGGACAATGGCAGCTGAAAAGCACCCTGCCAGTCTCTAGCCTAACCTGCTGCTCAGAGCAGGGCTGGCTGTAAGATCAGAACAGGTTGCTCAGCACTTTTGTCCAGTCAGGTCTTGAAAACTGTAAAAGGATAGAGATTTCACCACCTCTCTGGGCACTCTGCTCTAATGCTTGATTACCCTTGTGGTTAAAAAGATGTTCCGCACTAATTTAAGTTATACATTTCAAAAGCTGGCCAGTATAAGAGTCACAATGAGACACTAACTTTTGAATACATAGGAAAAATTCCGTTCTAGAAGCTTACCTAAATATTTGACTGGTTTTAGAAATATTACTACCAGTAACCTAGCTCCCTAGATAAATAATTAAAAAAATATATATATATACATAGACAACCACGAAATGTGAAGGATTTCCACAGCTATTTACTAAATCAAAGTTCCATCAATGTTCAGCCAGGCAAAGCACCCGGCAGATGCCTGAGAGACAGAGGGAGAATGCAAGTAATTCCTCCACTAAAGGCCTCCCCTTCAGTTATTCAGTCAGGTCCCAAGGACTGCTCTCAAGGAGGTTATTACTCCTATTAAAACATTTAAGGTATCTAGCTACCACTTACCTGAGCAACAGTTATGTTACAACCTATATAATCTGCAAAGGAGAATCAATGTCATTTAGAAAAAATATATATATAAAAATGGAAAATAAAAGGAAAAGACCACAAAACTACTACCCCAGAAACAACATTTCATGACTAAAATAACAGCTGATCAAGAAACCATTTATTTTCTCTTTAACTTATCAAGGCTATCTGCCCCACATTTACAGAGGCATTTTTAATACTCATAACCCTGTTATATGAATGCTATAAATTATATTAAGAGCACACAAATTTTGGGGCAAGGGGGGAAGGTATGTTTAAAATAGTCCTAGACTTAGTTTTCTAGGTTAGCATTGCTAAACACCAGCTTTATGACTGTAAAAACTGAGGAACAGAAATTACTGCAGTACCTACAGAAAGTCTGCAAACCATGGTAACTGCTAGTCAAACACAGCTTGAAGTACTGTCACAGTCAGAGGTTTTAATAGATAATTCTGAAATACCCATAACCTCTATGCTCATAATCATCTCACACTTAAGGCTTACACCCAAAATTTACTGACAAATTATTTCAAGAGCTAAGGTCATATATAGGTACTTGATATACTTCTCATTAATTTACTCACTTGTAAAATTAGAATATTCTGATTTAGGCAGAAGGAAAATGATATTTCTACAGCATTTTTAATCCTGAAGAGCCATGCAAAATGGGAATGCTGAGTGCTAACAGTGAACACCGCAAAGATGTTGGGTCTACACACATGTGAGCTTTTGGGTAGGGGTGGTTTGGCAAGTCTAAAATTCAGCAGGAGATTACCACAGAAGGCAAGAGATACCAAAGAAGGCAAGATACCAAAAACTGTGTCAGAAAAAGAGAACACTGAGTAAGTTCTGCTTCGTGTTATGGTGAGGTGTGAGAGAATCACACTTTTCTAACAGCATAAAAAAAAATCTAAACAAAACAGTACACTGGGAACCCATTTTTCTGGGTATCTAGCAGTCAACAGAAATGGCAGACAGACTGACAGTACTGTTACCAAGGTCTATGAAAGCAAGTATTTTCACTGACCTGTAAACTGAATACAAAATAGCCACTAACACTTTGTTCTGCAATCACATCCTCCATGGTGCGCAAGGTAGTGCCCAAGTACGAGTTCAGGAGCTGAGTAGGAAGCAGCCCGAGTGAAGAAGCCATCAGGTAGTTGGGTAGTGACAAATCTGTAATCTGAGTAAAAAGACAGTGTAAGAAATCATGCACAGTTCCAACACAATCTATGTGTACAAACAACCAGACTACCACTTCCCACAGCCATCCCTGAAAAATTACGAAAGAACATCCTACATTCCTTCACTGAAACTTTGATTCACACACAGAAGAAAATACAACAAAGCAGTATGTGTCTAGTTTTTGTCTGGCCTTTTTTAAGTTACTAGGTTTTATTTCCTTTCAGCTTACATTACACAGCATCTCTGTGCAAAAGTCATTAACTAGGGATGCAATTACACTGCTCATTGCAGGTATTTATTTTTACCTGATGAACAGAGCCCTTGAATTTATGAGAATTTATTTGTGGGAAGAAATAAACTCTATCAAATGTGAAGGTCTAAAGCAAAAATCTATCTGCATGGCATCTAATACAAGAGGTAATTGTTCAAAATGTCATTGTATTAAATATGATCCAGGTAAACAGAATGGGAGATACAATTTGTCTCTTCAAGGAAGTTACATAGCTTATTAAGACACATGTCTATGAGTGATTCCTGTGAGCAAAATCCATCTATGTCTATACTGATATATATGGGTATCATTGTCTACCAAAAACATTTTGCATCACACTTCAATTAGTGAACCAAATAGTACAGATGGCTACAGGCTTTATGCATTTCTCTGGAAAAAAAAACATAATAATACTTGGTATTTTCTTCTCTTTGCTGCAAAATTTCTGTTCTGAGTCAATATGTGGACATAGGAGTTTACATGGGAAAAAAGTACACAGTACCAGCTAAATTAGTATCAGCAGCCATTGGGAAATATTAAAGGCAAGAGTCATGAGGTCAAAAGATATTTACACAAGAAAAAAGAAAACAAGAGGAAACTGGGTTAAAAACGAGTATGAAAAGTCTAATAAATATTCCAGATAATTCAGTTGGTAATAAAGAAAGATCAGGATAAGAACAGCCCTAAGACTGAGAGCCTACATGGAAATTATTGACCTTGCCAGTTTTGTACAATGTTGAAGACCAAAGAATAGCAGCAATGTTACTCATTTCATCATGCTATTCTTAAAATAAACTTTAGTTACTGTGAAAGTCACAGTACTGAATTCTCAGACCTCTAAGCACCATCAGTGGAAAGTTTTTGGGAGGAAAGAAGGGCAACGGAGGAGCAGAATGCAATGAAGCATAAAGATTAAGAATAATTCACTGGAACAAGATCCAATAAGCCATTTCCAAACTTCACACTGCATATTAAACTTCCCACAGACTGAAATATATACCAGCACCACAAATATTATATTTCACTCTCTATAAAAGATTAATTTAGATTTATAATGAAAAAGCATTACATAATTACGTCAGAACTTCACATTTGACCAATACTTTCAAAAGTTAAACATTATTATAATCTGGGCCATATAATAAGAATGCACAGCCCAAACTTCCCATACTGCCAAGGGAATGAAGGAGCTGCTATTAAAAGTGTCTGAAATACTAATGCAGAAGCAAGATTTGCTAAGTAGGACACTGTCATTAAATCTAATGGAGCTGGGAAACTTCCCAAAGACTGTTTTAACACTCCTGGCACCTCTCTCATTTCTGTAGATATATTAAGAACACTTCAGTTGCAGAGCAACATGTCTGCACACCTGGATCTGTCCTGAAACAACTGACCTCCTGAGCCATGAGAGAAATTGTTTCCTAAGGAACGGGAGACTACCAGTGGATACACTGAACTGCAGCTTGTGCTTCCCACTGCAATGAAAGCTAAGGAGAGGGTGAAAAAATTGAGATGCCCTTTTAACTCCTGGTTTGGAAGGTTTAGACCTACAGTCATATCCCTTTCCCCAAAAGACACAAGCTGCAGACAGCTAAGTGTCCCTGTCTAAGAAACCTGAGAAATCACCAATTAAACTTACAGCTTTCCATACTTTTCTTTCCAGGAACTTCACCTGTTCTATGAACCTGCCAGACCTGGCATCTGCATGGCCAGGGTGCCCAACAGGGCCTACCAGGGCTCTTTTTCTGGTGAAAGCTCACACCAGCAAAAATTAACAGTGAAATCCCAAACCAAGTGTGGATCCAATTGTTATGGGCCATAACAGAAATGTGTTTAAATTGTATTTAAATACAATTAATTGCTTTGATAACAATAGGCAGAAAAGTCTCCCACTAAGCCTTGGGCAGGCTTTGTCCAGCGGAACTTTTGTGTATTCTTTGTGGCTGACACCTTTGGTTCAGTGCTGTCAAATAAACTTTTCTGTCAGGACTTTCCTAGGGGCTCACATGCCTTGAGGGACTGCAGCACAACTTCTCTTCCCTCAGCTTTTGAATCCCTGTGTTTCAGATCAGATAGGCTTAGTGACCAAGAGCAAAGAATAATTCTAATGCTCCTTTTTTCTCAGAAAAAACCCCAAACCAAAATCTCCCAAAACCAAACATGCCCCAACTCCCATCCCCCCAAAAAAGATGCAAAAAAAGCAGTGAATAGAAACACTAAACTGGCTGCCAACTTTCCAACAAGCAGAGTAAGCAGCCTCCATATTCTTGCAAAGCAGGTACTATTTCTTCATTGTATGCATTTCTGAACCCAGAGATGCACTACTGAACACTCAGATTTTTTAGTCAGATTGTTTCTTTCACATAATATTCCTCTCAAAAAGGGGGAAAAAGGTATGAAATCCCATCTAACCTACATGTGGCACTACATATAACCAGTTTGCACATATCTCACTCCAAGAACACACTTGTGGGAAGGAGATGATAAGCTGCATACCAGGCCTCCTTACAGACCTGCCTTCAAAACATTCACGAGTCACTGAGGTGAGAGGGCTATGCGTGGCAAACACCTCAGTAACAGCTATCAGCCCACCCCAACATCCCAGGCCACCCTGTCATCACAGGAGTGACAATTAAGCAAAACCCACTCCAAAGAGAAATACAAACATGCTTTCAGTTAACAAGTTTCTAAGTCTTCCAGAAAGGCAAGCAAATGCATTGCCCCACCCCTCTACCATCAGCAAAATAACCTTTTAAGAAGCAAGATCTTCATGTCTGGCTGGTGAGACACTAAGGAATTTGTATTAGTTTTCTTCTTGTGCTGTTTCAATTAATGATTCCCTCACTAAACAAATGCTAAGAAGCTCTTCCATCCTTCTCTCTCTGCAAGTCAACCTCCTGAAAACCCTCAGCAGATGGCACGTTCCACCGAACAAATGCTTGTAGAAATGATTTGATCCCAGTCCTGCAGATGACCCTGCTCACATAAAGGCTACGCCTTTCCCTGGACCTCACATGTCACTTCCTTCCTTCTCTCTCATTTAAGTATTTTCAGTATCTCCAGTTTACTTATAAATATCCACATAGAAAACATGCATAGACCAGACCACTGGAAAATTAAAGATGTGTAGTCTCTCTTAAGTTCACTGTTCTTTAAAAAGCAATCCTTTTCAAATTCATAGCTGAATTTGCTAGCATGGGGAAATGCATCTAAAACTTAAAAAGAGCATTAAGTTTTTCAGTAAGTGAGATTTCAAAGAAATGACAGCTTGGTCTGTGTAGGTTGAAAACTGTATTCTATAAGTAACTTAAACTTGACTCACAGTGAGAAACTGTCTTGAATTCCTAGATTTGTATGCAACACTTTTCAGTGATCTAGTAGCTCATATTAAATGGTCTCAAGTGAACAATTGAGCACACTGTGCTTTATTTGACTATGCTACAAAGTAGTAAATCAGGAGTAATAAGCATAACCAAACTAAAATTAACAAAAAACATCCAAGTTAATTGGCATAACTCAAGAATCTGGTTTCATCTCATTTCCTATCTGTTATTTTAACACAGAAGCCATCCACTTGAAAAGAAAATTATTTAGCCTGCAGAACACAAACCACTATGATTTACAGCATCATCTTAATATTGAACTGGCCTGAATACTCTGCTGAATTGTGTTTCCAACAGAATGGTTATGCCACAGAGGAAATAACTTTAACTTGCTAATTCTCTGGTCTGTTCTTCAGATCCAACACTACCCTGTGTCATCTGCTGACTACTTCAAGTGACGCCCCGAAGCAGTGAACAACCAAAGCACAACTGCTCTCCCCACTTTAGCAGGGTCACAATACAGCAGAAGCTTCATCTGCTACACTGGGACCTTGGGCTCCAGGAGGGACTCTGCTCCCAGCTGGACATGTCTACACCTCTTCAATCCTGCTGTAATACAGGTTAATAAATAAAAGGGCAAAGGTTCAGTTTCTCATCCTTAATAGGGGAATGGTTAAAGGATCTGCTTAAAAAGAAATGGTGTTGCTACAGCTCTTATGGACAGAGACTACACGCTGGAGATGAATGTTCCAGTACACACAATTTTATATACAGCAATTTTAAATATTTGGTGTGGATATTGAACCCCCAGAATTGCACGGATTACATTTTACTTAAATAACAAATTTGGTATTCAGTGACCTACTAATTGCAGCCTGATGATTCTGTCAAAATTAAGCAAGTGCTTCAGAAGGGCACAGGATCAGGACTGCAGATGGGAAAGGAAGGTGTGTGTCACAAAGTGACAGACCTAACACTTGTTTAGACAGTCACTTATGTTAAAGAACACATAAGTTACTGATAAATATTTTAAATATTTCACAATCCAGTTTGCTTTGTTTTGTTTTGATTTCACCAAGCTAGCAGATACAACTGAGGCATAACACAGTGAAACCCAGATCCTTCAGACAAAGTACTCGGGAAGCAATGAGAGTCTGAAACTGTCATCACCAGCATGACAGTACTCACAAAGAGCACCCTCCATGTTCTCCTTTAAAATGATCAAAGGGAACATTAATGTATTAATCTTCATCTAAAAGTAGAAAGAAAAGCAAGACCAACCCTTTTCCAAACTCAAGTTTAAACTAACTTTCAGTGCCACTCTGGTGTACAGTCCCTTTTCAGGTCTGAGGCTACATACTGCTCTGCCCAAAACCTGCAACCTCTCTTGCGTGCATGGACTTAACACCCTCTATGGATCTGCCAGATGCATGATACAAACACCAGCCAAACTGAGAAAGAATTTTAATCTGTCCACTTCTTTCCAATATGATTACTTGTATTAAGTAGTTTAGGAAGATCTGGCAAGACTTTTCCTCCCACTTGGACAGTTTAAAAACACGTAACTGTTGAGTTCTCCGCAGATTTTGCTATGCAGCACCTTCGTGATTCTAACACCAGAATACAGTCTTGAAAGACAAGAGAGCAATGTTTGTGAGCAAGGCATCTCAAAAATCTGCCTGCTCCCTCCACATGCACAGAAGAGTCACTAGCAAGAGCAGGCAGAGAGGGTTGTTTTTACTGTTGCCAAAAGAGAAACCATGATTGTTCCCAGGAAAGGAGGCAACCTCCACCAATTACAGCAGCCACTATGCCGAAAGACATCCTTCCAGCACTTCTCTTCCTTGGCTGCACAGCCCAGGCAGGGACTCACCGCGAAGACGGCATTCTGCAGCCCGAAGGGGATCGGCGTCAGCCGCGCCAGAGCCACCACCTTGAGGCCACTGCCGCCCTCCACGACACGGACGATGGCACTGAGCGTCCCGCTGCCCTGGATCCTGGTCCGTGCCCAGCGGGCCAGCAGCCGCTTGCAGGCCACGTGGGCGACAAAGGTGCCGACGAGGACGCCGAGCACCATCAGCCCCATGCCCAGCACGAAGCCGTAGAGATAGCCGGCGGCCACGTTGAGCACGATGTAGCCCCAGCCGCAGGGGAAGGACACGACGATGAAGCCCACGGTGAAGAGCAGCACGCCGGCCAGGCTGTCCAGGCTCTCGGCCCAGAGCAGCAGGTCCCGCAGGTACTGGCGCACCAGGGCCAGCGAGGCGACGCAGAGGGCGGCCAGGACGCACACACTGAGGCAGCTCCTGCACCAGCAGGTGCCCAGCAGGCAGCAGGAGCAGCGCCAACCCCGGGCCTCGGCCAGCCCGTGCCCGCCGCCGCCCGCCTCGGGCAGCTGGCAAAGCAGCAGCTCCGCGGGCGGCAGC
>VZRZ01008878.1:106075-138926 GCA_013398175.1 Climacteris rufus | reverse complement strand
GAGAGCGCCGCGCCGGGCGGGTGTGCCCCCGCGGGGCCCCGCCGCCGCCCGCCTCGCCCCAGCCTCCCCGCCGCACGCCCTCATCGGCCCCGGTGGCTGCGTTCCCGGCAGAGCCGTATCCCCCAGGGTCTGGAGGAGCCGTGCTGGAAAGCGGGTTATTTTCCGTCAGAGGAGCGCGTGGGTCAAGCGTCACTGGTGCTCTTGTGTTCCCTTGACATGTCGGCGACTCTCCCTCTCTTACGTGAAGGCTTTGTATCGCAAACATCCCGGCTTTCGTCTGTCCACGACCGAGACGAGCCGTTCCCAGCCAGCGGCCGGGGTTTGAATCTAGGGGCGACAGCCCATGCCCCCGGGCTCCGGGCACCTTCACGTCAGGTGAAGCTTGGCTCACTTGTCTGAAGGCTCGGACACACTTTGGGATGGTTTGAGCTTGAATTTTGAGCCATTGCTAAAAAGAAACAGCCTGGATACGCAGTGGGGGCTCCATTTAGAGGGGTGTTTTTTCGGGAGCCTCGCCGAGACTCGATGGCTTCGTACCTCTCTGTTGCTCTGGCGTTACTAATGGCAAGGTGCAGAAAGGGGTTTTCTTTACAACGCATAAAAGTGCAATGTGCTCCAGCGGAGTTATATTCCCCTGCTGGGAAATTTGCAAGCGAATATAAAACGAGAACATGTGTGGGTTGTAAAGGTTAAAAGGTGATTGGAAAATAACAAATTTCAAAATTAAGAACATGTCTTGGAGGACTGCAAATACACACTTGCAAAATACACTGTTAGAAGCAATATAGTCTGGGCAATCCAACAAAGCAGCCTAAGAAAATGACAGATGTCTTTGAGAACCAAAAGCAGAATAAAACAATCCTGTGGCACTCTGTACAGCAGGGAAATTGCAGATATATGTCTTCAGCATAATCTGCTTTCTTGGTGTTACCTGTATCTAATGTGAGCATTTGATTTTGTATGTGAGCATTTGATTTTGTATGTGTGCTTTGCTTATGATGCAGACACAAGCAGGGCATACATACAGAATTATAATAACAATAACAATGGCAAGAAAGCCCTGTATTAGAGCTTGTAAAGGGTGATGGGCATGCTTGTACATTCGGTAAGGCATTTCAGCAAACCAGGGGCGGACAGAAGTTCAGTAGAGGAACAAGAAGACAAAATATTAATTTCTGGTTTTATGCTAAGAGCACATATGTTTTTGATGGGCATTTAGCTTGTGTATATTTTTGTTCAATGCAGTTACTTTCATAAAATAGAAAAAAGCCTGAGTGGAAATGTCTACCAGAGTTACAGGCTTTACACTGCCCCTACATTGCTGCAAATAAAGTGCAGAACCTTGTATTTGGAGCTGGAATGAATCTCTGGCTGTCACTCTAAAGCTGCAGGGTTCTGTATTTATAATCACAGAAAATGTACCTGAAAAGTGACCACAAAAGAGTATGAAGAACATAATGGTCTATCTAAGTGACAGTTTTGACATTACTCTCTAACCTATAAAGAAAACTTCACTACTTACTGGAGATGGTTTTCCAGTCCCTAGGAGTATACAGGCTGAAACTCCTTGACCATATCCATCACCTGGGTTCCCTAAAATAACTAATCCTAGCATTCTTCTGTCCCTTGGAGCACTAGCTCAGGAAGGAAAGACAATAAACAATCAGATTTTGAATGGCACAAAGCATGCTCATGGAGCATCTTTAGATAAACATCCAAGCGAGGCCACAGGAATTCAGCAGGACCTGGGTGGAGCTGGTAGCTGCTCCCGCACGCACAGCGGGTGCAACTACAGCGATGAGAGGCAGTGTCAGCTGGGTCCTGTGAGCCTTCCCGGCACACTCTTACCATCTGAACGGAAAAAAACAACATCACACACCCTTGAAAATGTGCCAGATTGGCACACTGCTAGACAAAATGCCGGACAAAATGATTTGCCTTTCAGACTTAAAAGTCAGTGAATCATAAGATATTCCTGTACCATGGATGATGCAGTTGCAATGGTCTGATGATAGAAGCAAGGCAAGATCTGTAAGGAAAAGCAGTTATCTTACCATAGGCCAGTCACTAGACTTCAAAAACTCGGCAAGCTCTTGAGCACACAGCTCCTGGACAAACACTTTGTGCTCCAAAAAACATAGCACTTTTTTTTTCCCCCAAGGTAGATTAGTTGATTTAGTGAATAATATGCAGCAAATGCTGTCTAACCTGTTCTTTTAAAAAGCACAGCTGGTCTGGTTACCTTTGGAAATTATTTGAAGTAATAGGAAAAAAAAAATACATTTTGTTCATATGGGTTTAAATTATTGCATTACATCAACCAAAAGTGCTCCTATACTTTCTTAGACTGACCTAATTACTTAGATTCTCATTATCTCATCTATCATTTGAGCCGATTTCGTACCTTTTTTATATTTAATTTTGGTATTTTTCAGTGAATACGTGTAAAACCTGAAAGGCACAGGGTAACACCTGGAGGGCTTTTCTGCTTCAGGAAAAGGTGTTGTTGTAGAAAGATGCTTTTACAATGATGTAGATTGTAGTGGATATTGAAGAATTTTTGCCATACAGGTTTTTTTTCTAGGCCTGTGATGTAGGCTGAGGACATTTCCTCATTCTGGCACATGCAACTAAGAAATGTTATTTTGTGTTTTGAAACTATGATTCTTCAGTCTCAATTTTTATTTGATGGACTATTAGCATGCAAACACACCAACTAAGCATGTGAGTCATCTTATTGAAATGAAAGATATGACTCATTTAGGTCCATGCAACTGGTCCATGCTGAAAAGGGACCCTGAATATGGGGAGTTGGATACATTAAACCACAAATCAGGAGATAAGATAATTTTGAAGCTCCTGAAAACTTGCCATAGTTACTTCTGAATTGCTCTTTGGGAGGGAGAAGCAGGATTTTTTTGAGAAAGTACCATAACACCAATGTACTTCTAAGTGCCTGTTAGCTCTACCAGCATTACTGTGAAGATCCTTTAGTAAGAAATGCAATATTGACTAATTCATGTCAGGAGTAACCATTCTTAGACCACACCAGGCTCTCAGTGGAAGTGCCTCCATCTGCCCTGCCGTGTTCCTTATCACACATTCCTTTATATACACATGAAGGAAGGTGGATGTAAACTGTGCTCATGCAGGGAATATGCTTTTTGCTGTTTAATAAAGCATGAGTTGCAAGGATGTGGGGGAAGGTATTAATAAAGAGCAAGTCATGATCAGAGAAATTATCCTGGTAGACCAAGTTAGGTCTGCAAGCCATAGCTTCCACTGATTTGGATTGTTGTATTTGAAATACCTGTGTTCACAGTTTTGTCAAAGTGAGTAAGAAGTGTGCTGAAGGAAAACAAGCTGTCATGTAACATTATATGACATTGCTTAAATTCCTAGTGAAAGGTGATAAGTCTGAAGTTACTGCATCAGGAACAGGAGGTGTAAGAGGAGAAATGGCACTATTAAAACTTAGGATCATCCAGTGTTTTAATTTTTTGGACAAATGTCTATCAAGATGTAACAAACTTTGTGTTACTTTCACCGGGAGCTACCTAGTTCAGAAAGGATCTTTACATAAAAGATACAAACCTAAAAAATGAAATACCCAGAAACCTCATTTAATATATCCCTGAAAGAGTTTTTAAGTCTTGGGGTGAGAATCCAGATTGCATTATTTTGCAGCTTGATCTATTGGGTGTCTGCAGAAACTTTATTACTTGATATATAATCCCAGCCTCCCAGATAAGTGTAATATAATCATATTAAAAATACTGAATGATTTAATTTATTATCATAAACTCATAAAATTCAGAAAATTAATGTGTTTATTTTCATACATGCAGAAGAAATATGGTTTATAAAATGATTTTACAAGAAACATTTCCAACCAATTTGATTACAACTCTATGTAAGTTATGAAGAAAAATTAAATACAGTAAGCAATGTGCTGAAATATTTACATTTAAGAGAAAATTCTGAGACATCATTCTGGTGTTACTTGTTATGTAAATAGTGACACACCTAAAACAAGTCCATTTCAGTAGAACTGGGGATTTTTTATATTTCTTAGAGTGTCCTAGCCCAGAAAGAGCAAACAAGAAACCTTAAACATCCTTATACATATGGCAAAAGTACAGTTTTATACTTGCTATATCTATAGCTGCCTTCACCTGTTGCAGTAATGGAAAAGTTAAGCTAATTAATCTTAAAGACTCTCATGGGATTTTTCCTTGGAAAAGGGTATCCTTAGTTTGGCAGAAAAAACTTCTTCCAATTTTTCATTTCATGAAATGGCTGCTTTGTTGCCAAAAAAAATTGCATTAGTCAGGGGCTATTGGTGTAATGCAGAACAGCCTAAAGTTTGGAAGTTATGAAATTTCTGATGAGGACCAGACTAACATTGGCAGCCAGGAAATGGCATACTATGGAAAAAACCCCCCAAGTATTAAATTAATTGTGTCCTTCTGAATTGAATGGTGAAAACATTAGATGCACCTAAAACATTAGCTTTGTAATTACTTACTTCTACCAGGACCACAAACTAGAAATCTACATTTTCATGCAGCAGAATACTCAAGGCAATTCTTGGGAGCACTAAGATCTAGAAGGTGTGTTTTCAAAGTGAATTTTTGGTATCATGAAATAAGGTACAATGAGAAAAGCATATCTGAGGAACAGGAAACTCTCTTGGTGAATTTTTTTATTGAGACTGTTTACACCCAGATTGTCCTCCACTTTGAAGTGACTAAAAGAAGATCAGGACAGTTTTAGTGGAAGGGATGTAAGTAAATGGAAATGTTAGCATATCCTTAATATCATGTTTTCCTCAGTTCCCAGACATCTGTGTCTTTTTAGAAATATATTTTGATATTCTTCAAGTCACCACATTCCCTTTGCTACATCTGCAATCCCATACATAAAAGCTATATCTATCTTTTTTATATATTTACTTTTAAAATATATTACAGTACATTGCAAAGAAGAGAAAAGTAGTCTGCATTTTCGCTTTTTCCATGGCAAAGGTACAGTTCTAGCAGGTTATGGATTGGAGGTCAGTTTCTCCCAATATTTTTGGTTCAATGATTTTTGTGAAAGTATTTAGCATGAAAGGTTAACCCAAGATCCAAAGAGTCTGTTTCAACAGCATAGTAACATTTGACTGAGTTTTACTATTAAGCTTTACTAAGCAGCTTTAAGGTTAGCTTAAGTCAGCACTGAAGCAGACAATCAAGTTTGTGGGTTGGATAAACAAATATTTATTTAAGTTTGAGGGTATAAAGCAGGCCACTGATCTCGGTTACAGCAGTCTTAGATCAGAGAAAAAAGCTTACGGATGTATTTCTTCATGTTTTCTTGGTTTATAACTAGTTTTTACTCAGCAAAGTTTTAGCAGTCCTTCATCTTTGTTGTTATTTCTTTATTTGAGAAACCACAACATAGTAACCGCTGGCAGACATTAAACATAGCAGGGGTTTAGGCTTCTGTAGAAGCATGAGGATTAAAAAGAATCTCAACTTCTAAAGTCAATGGCAGAACTCTTGTCTGAGTGTTATTTTGTATCAGGCACTGTTTGTATCAGTCTGCATGTTTATAATCCTTAGTGTAGCATATCTACTAAATTATTTATTTTTCATAGTTTCCTGATAGACTAACTGGTGAGTTACAAACCTTTTTTGAGAGAACATGCACATTTTACATTAAACACTGGTGAAAACATGATGTTAAGCCTAGTTTGCATCCCGTTCTAACTGTTATGAGCCAGGCCCTAGGCAAAAGAGCATTTTAACTAGAAGCTCCAAAAATCAGAGTTCAGTAGGCAGCCTGGCTCTTCTCTACTGTGTAGTTTGAAGGAGAGCTAGATTATGACTGGGCTTGTTTAAGTATCTTCTTAATGGTCTCACCTCCTACGTGCCAGGACTGCAAAGTGGAAACTCCACTTCTTGCCTGCTTTTTCTAGGCTCTGGTGTCTGCACCCTCCTCCAGCATCTGAGAATTGGGGACACAATGTAGTTGCAAGAGCTGCAATCCGTTAAGTTTGCAGTAAAGATTTTGCCAAAGGCTTGGAGTGTCCTGTCTTTCTTTTGAAGCATTCAGTAGTTCTCAACAGGCTCAGTGGGCACTCAGGAACTTCTAAGAGGTGCTCCACATCACGCATCTTAGGAGACAGACACAGAATACAAATAAATGACTGATCAGATGAGATGGAGAGGGCTGACATGGCTTAAAGAATATTAGTGTTGATAGGAAATCACATGGAGTTCTTTTCAGTTCTTTTCCCCCTCTCCTCCAGTCACAAGAGATGATGTAAACATAAAAATGCCTTCTAGTCCTACTTGAGTGGAGTTACACAGAGGAAGGAATGAGAAACATGGTAGAGGGATGGGGTATGTGCATGAAAGAATCTGCTTCCTCTGGCCCCAAACCCACTCTATCCAAGACAACCTCTGTACACCCTTTTCTGCAGTTGAGAGCAGATTTCCGTAACAAGAAGAAGGAACCTGTGATGCTGGAAGAGACAACCTTGCACACAGTAATTAAGATTAGTGTGTTTGCTAAATACAAAGCCTGTGTAGAGAGCAGATCTCTGTTATGGGACACACAGCTTAGGTAAGTGGGAGTCCAGGTGCATGGCATTTTAGACTTTTGAAAACAAATATTTCCAAATGGTACCTCTTACCAGGTTCGACAGAGACAAAATAGCTGTGTTGAAAAATATTTAGACATGTTGAAACTATTGACTTTGAGACTGACTAAAAATGCTCATATATTGATACCCAAAAGTGTGTGTTTAAACTGAAGTTATTTAGTAAACCTGGTTCCAATGATACTGTTAGATAAAATCAGAAAGAGGTTTCCAAACCTGATCTTTCGAAGACTTAGCAGCACACAGGTTTTATTCATGTAAGTACATATATTGGTCTGTCCTCTTTTGACTGTACTGTGGTCAAAATTCTTCTCTGTACAGGCAATGAACCCCAAAGGAATATTGTAAACTGTTGCATACAGCTTTATTAAACACACAGAAAAGGTAGACATGTCACTGGTAGACATGTTCAGGCAAAGGCATCCACAAAACCTGAAAGCATACGGAGATTTCCACGGATAATGCTCTACAGCTCATCTCTTCTTCAATTCTTTACCTGGATTTAGAGTTAGTTTCTGAAGGGGTTGTTTGGGGTTTTGAGCCATCTATACCATTGCTTCTTAGTCTTTATTGTAACAGTTTCAATTTTACCAGTTTTCACTGGGCAGCAATATTTTTATTGTCTGGCGCTTGTGTACTTTACATTCTCCAAAACACTGTATAAGCATTTTGTGTTGGATATATTGCCTCCATCTGTCCCTTGAAGCACTTAAAATTGCCTTTATAAAATATGCATACATTAAGTCAAGCATATAGTCCATTTGAATGAATCTGCTCTTAAGTGCTTTCCAAGTCATCAGGCAAAACAGGCAGTCTGCAAACCCAGGTGTCCCTTTAGAAAATAAACACATCAGCAGCATATCAAGGATAGCCCAGGAAGATGTTCTCAGCCTCAAAATGCAGTCTTTCACCATTATTACTCCAAAGTAACAGAAATGATGATGTGAACCATTGTGTTGTGCTCCTTGTCCCCCACTGTGCAGCACCAATTCACACACACTGGTGAGGTATTTCAATTTTTTATTCTAGTTTGTGCAAAATAGGAAGCTCGGTGATAACCCACAAAAGGCTGGTTCCCTAATCATCAAGAGTATTTATACTTTTTAACAAGCAAAGGCATCAGCACTCATTATAGATTGCATACTTTCTTTTACTAATTAGTACTCAAATTTCGGAGTTGTATCTCTCACCTCATGCTAATTAGTCTGCATGTGCAGTTCTTCCCTCCACTTGAGTCTGGGGTCTGTTTTAAGTAGGTGGTCACAATGTCCCACTGGCAGAACTGCCTTTCCCCAGTTACTGCTCAGTTCTGCTGACTTGACTCCTGGTGGCTCTCACCCAGACAGCCCATTCATCTTGGGATTATCTTCCTTTTTTCTTAAAAAAAAATAGATTAGCCAAGCATACAACATTCACAATGCAATTGCTTAATCATAACTGTCTAGCTAGAGATGCTGAGTAACCACTGAAAAACAAATTGCAAAGTTTGATTCAAATCTTGAGGGGCCTGATATCATTTGTAGAAGTCCTGATTTAGGCAAAGAATTTCTTCTTCAATGAAAGTAGATTAAAATGAAAGCACCTTAAAAGTTTTCTATGACATCAAACCAGCTATCTTTATAAAGCCTCTGAATAGTATTTTCTTTCTTCACACTTCTTGTGATCAGAAATAAAACAAAAGGATAAAGACAGGGAACCAGTACCAAATCTGAAATCAGAATTAGTTAATTTTTCCTATTATGTAAATTTCTATTTTTGTGAGTACTTTTTATCTCTTAAAACACATAAAGAGAAATTTTTAAGTAAGTTTGTGCAATAGGAATAGTTCCCAAAATTTTCTTCATGTTTTTCACAGTTATCATATTCTGAAATAATTCTTTCAATGTAGTTTGTATTCCTTCATGAAATGACATGGGTTTTGAATAGACAGAGACCTTATACTGCTCCACCTTTAAGAAACTGTTAGCTTGGTCATTCTTGCATGGTCTCAGTGATAAAACTTACCATCATCTTTTATTCTCTGTTTCCAGTCAATAACAGTGGGAGGTTCACCCCTGTCTCCCTTCCTCCTCTGTCTCCTTCCTGGCATTCTGCCTATGGCCATGGACTAGCAGGCATGTATTATCAAGCAGTTACACCAGTTGCTTCAGGCACACATATCTCTTCAAATTAACTTCTTCATGCCCCTTAGCAGCTGTTGCTGCTTTATCACTTTACTGTCAGATGGGCAGCAGGCACCAGTCCTAATCCAGGACCAGCTGAGATGCCATTCCATCCTTACAGCAGCACCCCTGTAATATTCCTTACTGGAGACTGGATAACCTAATCAGCTGGGGTTTTTTCAACAAATGTAGTTTAATTCTTCTTTATGTGTGCTATTAATATTTGTCAAGGGCAGGAATTATCGCAAAGAAAATATTGAAGAGCTATTATGTAGATATGTATGAAAAATTTTTAATGAGTTATGAATGAAACTCTACACCACTCCAGCAAAAATTTGCCTTAATGTGAAGTATTCTTAATTTTCTTCTTCATGCATCAAGACCTTTCAGATTAGTCTCACATTTAGCAAGACATACAAAAATATTGAAAAGTTTTGCTATGAAATACATGCATTTTAAAGTGTAAATTCTACCTCACCTGGTCTACAGTGCACAAAAATTCCCATAAAATAATTATTTGTCAAGAAAAAAAAAGACAAAAATCATTTGAAGTTGACTGTGATACTTAATAACTTGGACAAATAGTTACAGTGTGTGATGCTAATGTTATCCTTCAGTACAAAAAGTGACCAGGTTATGCTGCTAAACCCAGTATATGTACTTTTGTGAAAGTCTCAAACACACTATATACTCTGCAGGAATTAATATGCTGTCTGCTAATTATGTCTGGAGTAAGACTGTGGCATGTCCCTGGCACCTCTCTTATGAGCCTTTCCATTCATTCCACAATGACTTACTGCAGTTGTAAGAAAGAGGCTGTGGTGCATTTTTCTTGACCTGTGAAGTTATAGACTTTTTCTCTATCACATACCTTGAGCCAAGGTGCCAAAAAAGAACTGCTGAATTCCTGCAGAAGCCTTTATGTCCTCACAAATCAGATATAAGGAATTTCTAGAACTTCTAGATCTTCTTCAAGGATTATGTCATAGAAACACACACCAGTAATGACAGAGACATAAGTTGCCTCTAGTTTGAATTCATGGACAAACTGCACCTGCTGTCCCTCAGGACCTGTGCTGCCCTCAGGAGCACTGTCATCAAATGTGCAGAGATCCCAAACTGTGAAGACCCAGTTCAATACAGGCAATTCTCCTGGTTTCAGCTGAGATAAAGTTGATTTCTTCTCAGAAGCTGTTACAGTGCTGTGGTGCTGTGTTTTGGATTTAGAATGAGAATGGTGTCAGTAACACACTGATGTTTTGGTTCTTGCTAAATTGTGTTTACCTAAGTCAAGGACATTGAGTTTGTTATTGTTTTTTTTTTTTTTGGGGGGGGGGGGATCAGGAGGAGGAGGATTGGTTAGGGTTGTTTTGTGTGGTTTTTTTTGGTTGGTTGGTTTGGGGTTTTGTTTCGTTGGGTTTTTTTTGTCTCTGCTCTGCCAGAGAGGAAATACACAAAAGGTAATGTGAAGGGAATGGCCAGGTGACCCGAACTGGCCAAAGGGATATTCCACACCACAGGGCATCATGCTCTGTATATAAACTGGGGCGTTACCAGGAAAGGGGCCAATTGGGGTTTGGGAAGAGGGGTCTGGCATCAGCCAGCAGATGGTGAGCAATTGTATTGTGCATCATTTGTTCTTCCCTTTTATTGTCATTATTATTGTAGTTTACCATTATTACTGTATTTTGCTTTGGTTTTGATTACTAAATTGTTCTTATCTCAACCTATAAGTTTTACTTTGATTCTTTTTCCCATTCCACTGGGCTGGGGAGGGAGGGAAGAGGGTTCAGTGAGTGGCTGCATGGTGCTTAATTTCCAGATGGGCTTAAACTATGACAGTAATGCAATTTAACTTAATAATTCCAAGGAAAATTGTGTTATGAATACAAACTATTTGTCTGGCTTATGCATGGTTAATATGCTAAGAGAGGTTGACAAGTGTAGAGAAGGATCACATCCTTCTTATTTGCATCCATAGCATTAAAAAGTTATTTGGGATTTTCCTGTTTTTGTGTTTCATTGGTTTTGCAGTAGCTATTGTTGTTTTTTCTGGATCCATCCTTCCTTCCTTCCTTCCTTCCTTCCTTCCTCCCTTCCTTCCTCCCTTCCTTCCTTCCCTTCCTTCCTTCCCTTCCTTCCCTTCCTTCCCTTCCTTCCCTTCCTTCCCTTCCTTTCCTTCCTTCCTTTCCTTCCTTTCCTTCCTTTCCTTCCTTTCCTTCCTTCCTTTCCTTCCTTTCCTTCCTTTCCTTCCTTGCCTGCCTGCCTGCCTGCCTGCACAGAGGTAGAAACATCTCATGAAGAGTCTTATGAAGCAGTTCCTTTAAGAAATCAGAAAACTGGCAAGAAGATGAGATGTGAGGTGTTGAGTTTCTGTTGAGAGCAAAGATTTATTATCTTGGGTGTCTTAAGACCTGTAGTCCTTATGATTTCACCCTGTTGTTTCCTAGTTGCCCCTTTGTTTAAATTTTGTCATGCACTTTAAACTTTCAACCCTTCAGATGCTTCGTGTTGCTTCATTGGTCACTACTCCTCCACTTGCCCATTTGAGCAAAGCTTGCTGGGCAGAAGGCAGATTACATTTCTTAGGCAATACCTTTGGAGATTGCTTCAGAATTAAGACAACTGATGATAAACTTATTTGTAGTGATAAAGTCAGTAGCTTCCCAAGAGATACAGGAAACTTTTTCAAAGTTACCCTTTACAGCCGTACCAAATTGAGGAACAATTCATTGCACTGGCATTTAGTTTTTATTGTCTTAATTTTTAATGAGCATTTTAGTTAGTTAAATTTAAGCAGCTCTTTCTCATTTTTGTTGTTATTCCTTTATCTCAGAAATTACAAATTGAGTCCATTGAAGGTAATTGACCTGATCAGGCAGGATTTTCCTTTGGCAAATCCATGATGACTACTCCCAAGTATCTTCATGTTCTCAGAAGACTTTATTTGCACTGTGTATCTTTCAGATAACATGCAGAAAATATTTATTCAGAGTATATTTTTAATATGAATACATTTCTCACTCATTTCCTTGCTACACATTTCTTACAGTGTATTTTCTGGTACAGTACATGTACCATGATCACAGAATGTCACTAGTGGACAGCAAACACAAACAGGGCTGGATCTAACCCTTGTCCAGATCTGGGAACTGTGCTGTGTGTGGGGCTTCATACAATGTGTCTGAATCCATGTGCCACACTGGATGAGGCTAAAGAAGGATAGACAGGGAGAGGGAGAAGGTTAATGGCCATGTTACCTGTCTCCCCTCCCTGCCACCCTGCCTCTTGCAGTAAAATCTTCCTGCGGGGTATTTTCTTCTCATTAGGAACTATTTCTGTAAACAGGCAAACTGGAGGAGGGAGATTAATAAAAATTCTATACAACAAGTAGTTACATAGCTCAAGACTTGATCTGATTCAATAGGACATTACAGTAGCTATAGAAGAAATTATCCTCCTTGACATCAGAGATTTTGCATGAGCAGAATAGGGAGAGACAGAAGCAGTCAGGCTCATTTAGCCTTCAGTGTAACAGAAGGCTTCTTCAACAACAGAGGTGATAAAGTAGTTGTAACTCTGCTGCATCCAATTACAAAGTTCCTAATTATGAAGAATTATTTAGGATTTCCCCAAGGAGTTAATTTTAGAGAGTACTGGAGATTATCTCTGAAGACCTCTTCTAACCTGTCACACTTAAAAGCATTCCAGCTTCTCAGATGTCCTGCTCAAGGGAGCTCTTTCTATTTTATTGGTATCCACTAGAGAAAAATAAGCAACAGCCAAGTCATAAAAAGGTTGGGGTTTATTACTTAACATTACAGCAATTTGCTGTTTCTAACCTTGTTGGGAAATTGCAGGGAGCTGAAGATGAGTGGATGAGCTGATTCACTGGGGAGTATGATTGATTGATGGTGGGAAATAATGAGAAGTCCCAGGGAAGCACACAGCAGAAAGAAACTTCAGCAAAAGGAGAGCTTTAAAGAGAAGTGTTCTACTTTTCCCTTTTTTTAAATTTCTCTATTTAACAAAAGTACCCAATATCTTCATGATATGCTTTATCTGCACAATTTTGATGAGGTTATTTTCAGAGTGCAGAAAGCCCTCCTTTCTTTGGGAATGTGAAAAGGCTGTGCTTGCCACCCCTGGAAACAGCTGTGGGATCCACAGTACACCCAGAACTCCTAAGAAAGTAGATTCACAAATGTAGCCTGTATTTCCTTTTGACAACAAAAAACCAGCTGGTTTTAAGCAATTTGTTAAGATGAGTCTAGACTAGGTCACCTGTGGTTGGAGAAGGTGGATGTATTACACATATGGCTGGACAATAAACTGCTCCTCTCCATGCCAGCATTTAGTTCAGAGCAAAGCACATGTAAAAAGCCCCAGAATATTTCCCCACCTGTTTCCTGCCCTCCCACAGACTGTAACCATCTCTGTGGTTTGGAAGCAAAGTTGAAGAGGGAAGTTGTGATTTCAAAGCAGCACAACATGAGGGGCATGATCAGTGTGGCAACGGGGTCAGCTGTGCCTGCTGTCCTGAGGGAGAGCAATAGAGATGCTCTGCCACTATGAGACACCTGCAGGTACAGCACGTGTGGCAGAGATCTCCACTCTGTGGTCTGCAACAGCATCTCTGCTTTACCATGAGGGGAAAAGAAGGAAAATCTGGTCAATTGAGGGGACAAACTACAGAGCCAAGAGATTTATTCTTTCTCAGAGCTCAAGCAAGAGAAAAGTGTAGCAGGGGATGATTAAAACACTTCACACAGAGATCTCAGAGAGGAGAGGACAAGCATGTGTGAGCATCAGGAGAAAGCCACTTTGAGGGAAGCCAAGCAGCCTGTCTCTAGCAGACTTTTACTTTTAGGGGAGCTCAGGACATGGGTGAACTTTCTGGCTCTTCCTCATTCCTGACATACATGGGCATTAAGTCCTATCCTTTGGGACACAGATTATCACATAAACATGATTCTAAAGGTTCATATTTTTTGGAATTTAATTTAAACATGCACTGTACTAACACAGCTGGTGTCACTACTGCAGTGGTTATTTTTTATTTCCTATATTTCTGCAGCAACACAATTAAAAATTAAAAGAATGAACCTGACTTTAAGACAGAAGAGCCTCTTGTAAAGGAAATCATTTCATCAGGCTTCTGAACTGAACTAAACAGTCCTGTTTAAGTGCAGAAGAGACCCAAATTAGTATGTGCAAGAGAGCCTTTACTGCTTATGCAGCTTCAGAAAAGGGGAATTGTAGCAAAGTGATTATTCCTGATGCTTACTTCAGACATTGCTTTCAGCTTATGTAACCAAAAAATAAAATGTCAAAAAAAAAGTAAAGAAAATATGGACTGCATCATTATTAAGATTTTAATTAAGGAATGAGAAGGGTTAAAAAAGAAAAAGAAAATTATTTTTTTTACTTCCCGAGCATTTATCAGGTAGCCAACACAGGCCAGCTCCTGGAAAAACACTTGTTTAATGATTGGACAAAAATCAAAAACATAATTGAAGGCCATATCCTTGGCAGATCTCTTCAACATCCAGTAAGGCTCCTTTAAAAATGTTAAAAGCCAGTCAGTCTAAAGATGCCATGTATCTTTTAGGAGAGAGTCAAAGTGAAACTAATCTGCTTAGAGCCATCCTGACCCTACAATAATGTATATTGTCTGTCCTCATCTCATGTTCAGAATACCAGCATGACAATCAGATTTTCCCAGAGAGCATATTATTAATCTTTGTCCTTTATAATAAAGTCTTGGGTTTAGCTGTATTGCACATAGTATGAGCCCAGGATCCTGTCAAATACTTGTCCTTTACGGAACTCCCACAGCCCAACAACATGGGAGAGGGATTCTCTTCTGAGACTGAAAAGATGTCCGTTGTGATTTCCTTTAGCTTAGGAGAAGGAAAATGCTAATAACTCTACAGAAAGAAGTGTAAATTGCAGAGATTACAGTGCCCTGCATGTGAGCAGCTCTGTGCTGGCTTCAGGCATGCGGTCGCAGGGATGCACACCCTGCAGCAGGTGACTCTCCCTCCCACACAGCTCTGCGGGTAGAGCTCAGTCAATTCCTAAATTAGGCCAGGTTCCCTCTAGGGAAAAGCCTCAGGAATTGGCAACTCTAATTGCATTATCCACAGAGATTTTGGCCATGGTAAGCAGACATAGCCATGAGTGAGACCTTGATAAAAACCATCAGTCTCTTGTCCATCTCCAGATACTTCTTAGAAAGTTTACCCACTCTAAGTAGCTATAATTTAGCAGAATTATAGCTTTTTATAGGCTGTATAGCTTTACACAGCCAGCTTTAGGGCTGGGGACTGAAGGAAAAGGCAATAGGAATACTTAGAGCTGGAGAGCCTGAAAGAAAGAGCAGTGCAAATACAGCCATCCAATAAAAGAAGCACTTGTGTTTTATCTAGATTCTGTTGCCATTTACATTTAAAATTATCTGATTAGCTCAGGTTATTTAGAACCTGGAATGTTCCATTTTGTACTTGTCAAAAATAAATTCTTAAGCCTTATTCTTTGTACTAAAGGGCATTGGATAGGGAAGCCATGGAGAAAAAGACAAGAGACTAGGCTTTGAGCTATTCTCAGAGCTCAGAATGCTTAGCAATGTGTTTATAAGCATTTCTAAGTACACCTGAAATCTACAAGAGATAGAATTTCTTGCCCACAAATATGAGAGAGGAGCTGCTCAGTCAGAAATGACAGGCAGAACAGGTCTCATAGGAGTGCCAAATGGTGAGGATGGCTGAAATGTGGTAATATCCTTAGCAAGGGAGAAAATGAATATTTCTGTAATGTTGCCCCTGATTAAGTATGAAGTCCTAAGGGAGTGCGTCTTGATGCTGTTTCCCTGCTCTCAGACAATGTTTCCATGCATAGCTCTGTTCATATTCACTGCTATGCCAACAAATGTGCATCAAATGCCTTTCCATTGATGCTTCTTTTTTTCAGAACCTCTGCCAAACCATAAAACCCATGGTTTTTTTCAGTGTTGACAGACAGTTTGAGAGACTGTAATCTGTAGTTCCTGCAAGATACACACGAAAGCAAAGTGAAGAGAGGAATAAAAATCTCTTGCCTGCTTTGATGGCAAAATTGTCTGTACAACAAGGAAGTATAAATTCTTTTGTTCTTTCAAGTTTCTATAGCTGCCAAACCCATCCTCTGCTAAACTTCAGTATTTCAAAAATGCAAGGACTTTTTAGGACGAATTGAAGTCACATCCCTCTAGTTCTGAAGCTGAATTTTCCAAAACAGTTTATGCAGCCATTGTATATCTGGGTGTAGATAGATATATCTCTCAGCCTCAATCTCAGACTCTGTCTTCTGTGTGTAATAATCTTTCCTCATTCTCTTCCTTATCCAATCAAGAAACACTTTAATCTTTCAAGCTAAAGATGGAGATGTGAATTAGTACTAGTTAGATTAATATGTATCTTATAGTTACACAAAGGATTTGCCAGGGGAACCTGGGAAAAGGAAGGTGGAAGGAACAAGAGGAAAGAGAAGAAAGAGTTTATTTGTGAAAACAACGTCATTATACCAAGGATACCTATGATTGCTATTTCTGAAGTACCAAGGCAAACCAAGGCAAAAACTTGCATTTAGACCTGTAAGTCTGACTGAAACCAAGTACAGTTGCCAAGTCATTAGTCCATCTTAGGAAAATTTCACTAGGCAATACTCTCCATTATACTGTTGTTTCCTCATGCGAGTTGCATTAATCAGTAAAGTGAGCAGAAGGAAAGGGTCACTGTGTGAAGCAGAGAGAAAATCTCCTATAAAAGGGAGAACTCAGTTCCCATTAATACTATTAATTGATACATAATATATGATAATGAATAAACAGTTACCATCTTGATAATTAAAAGGTAATTGTCTAAGCCTGTGGCTGTAGTGTTAAGTGGAGATGTGCTAACCCAACTGAAATTTGTGCAAGTATCAGCAACAACTAATCATACCCTTCTTCTCTATAGGTTTGCTTGAATTTGCTTATTTTTGAAACAAAGCAAAGCTTTAACCTCATTTGTTAAAACTGTATAGGTGGCAGAACTAGCCAGTACTTTGTTCTGTCCCATGACCTACTAGTAAAGTTCCAAGAATCAGCAGATTTCCAGGTGCAGAGGTTTTGACTGGTGACAGTGCACATTACAGAAGTGATTTGTGAGTTGTAAGATTAATAACAAAATAACTAGCTCTGATTAAGTCCCAGTAACATATGCAGTGTTACATATTTACCATTTTACACCAGCACATTTTTGTGAGGTGTCCTGAAGGTCACCAGCATCAAACATAAGACAACATAATCAGATTCAGTCATCATTTACAACACTACAGCTCTAGATTGACATCAATATTAAGACATTGGCAAGAGAAAGAGAGACCAAGCGCACCTGGCTTTTCTTCTGGAAAAACACAGAATAAAAAACATTAATATTACCTTTCCCACAAGATTTTACATGGGCAAAAGTGATGGAAGCGTGTAGTTACTTATTCATTGTCCTTGAAATTAATTTCTATATTTTACTATTGTGTCCACTGAGACTCTCAAATTACTTTTGTTATAACATCATTCCAACTATTTTCAGCTTCTCAGCAATCAGAATTTGTAGGGAAGTTCTGAGTCCTTGAAAGTTGTGCTCATTCTGAATGGGAACAAAATCAACTTTTTATAGCTTCTTAAAACACTCTTTCTAGAGGAGATGCTGTTTCAGGAAATTTGAAATGCATTACCCTAACATAAGTAACTAGTAAAGAGGTTTGAGTTTCAATCATGAAACAATTTATTCTGAAAAGGATCCAAATTAATCACACTGACATTGTTAAAATGCTTTTCAATTCTTTTCATCATAGGATTTCAGGAAAAGCAGTGCATTTTTCAGATAGCTCAGCTTTTAATGAAGCTTCATTTCCCAAAGGAGAAATATTCCTACAGGAAATTTCTTACCTTTTTATCCTTTTTATCCTTTGTTTTCTGTACTCTGTTCATCTGACACTGTTAAATACATGCTGGACAGACACTTGCACCACTACCACTACCACAGTTTCTAGGTATAAGTCACTTACTCCATCTGTCAGTGCAAAAGTGTATTACAACAGAGACATTACAGCTCGATGTAGATGGCCTTTTATACATGGAAGATTATCTAAGGGTTAAATATTGATACCAAACTATACTGGTGAATGCTATAAACCTACAGCACACCCCAGCTTTAATCTAGTTTTTCATGTTGGAAATGAGTGCTGGCTAAATGAGGCCCTTCTGCTTTTAAAGAGGTGATCAGAGAGAAATGGGTAGATTAGGAAAAGAAGCTTATCTAAAAAAATTAGGAGGGAGGAGTAAGGCCTGAAGTTGAAAAATACATAGACAGTATCTCAATTAACACGAAAAATCTTTCCAAAGAATGGATGTACTTGAAGCATGGTAAAAAAATTAATTGGTTCTCTTGAGGTTAATAGGGAATTAGAGAGAGGATGGAGTTGCATTGCAGACCTGTTGTGTAATTTCCCTGCCTGCTTTTACAATTGAAGTGGGTGGAGATTTGCTTTAGCTGGAAGCCCATTTTCCCAAACACCAGGAAAAGAACTAAGAAATAATGCTTAGCTTTTGGGACAGGCAGGACACAGCAGGGCCAAAGGGAGTTGAAGCAAAAGAGCTGTGGGTGGGAAACTGTTGGAGGTAACCACTGACAAATATTTGTCAGGCTGGTTTTGGTAGATTCTAAAGCAACAACTGTTCTGAAGGATGGGGGGGAAAAATGTAAACCAAATACCAATACAGGAATCAGGGCTTATTTGCCAGAGATTACAGACTTGTATTTCTGAGCACACATATGAAAATCTGTCCTTTGGCAAGGAGATGTGATTGGGCAGTGTGCACTCTGCAGGCAGCGTGCCTGTGCCCCTAAGGACAGCACGAGAAGCAGCAGTGGCTGAAGTCCTGGGGCTGTAAGGTAGAGACCAGCACATTCTGTGCATGTGTCACCTGTGCAGCAAATAATGCCCATTGTCCTCGGGAGGAGGAGAGGGTGCACACCCTCTGTGCAGCTCAGCAACCTCACCAGGCCGGTGAGACATGTAAGATCTGGCTACAGCCTCTCCAGTAAGCCCAGGGTCTTCTGCAGGTGCACCTTTGCCCTTACTCTGGATAGTGCAGAGTTGGCAGTGGAGTTATTCCCAGGCTGCAAAGGGCAGTGCTAATGTTCCTGTTGCTGTAGTGTCTTTGAAATGTCTTACATGTAACTTGCTTCCTTTTCAAGTGAGATCCACCTGATAAATATTTCTATTTACTGTTCAACTGCCTCACATTCCTCCTTGTTGGCAACATAAAACAAGTAAGGATGGTAAATCTTAGCTCTTAATTAAGGCTATGCTGAGAGTCAAGGACTCTGCCATAAATGCGCTTTTTATTGCCACATGCAAGAAGCAAGGAGCACAGCACAGATCGTTTGAGCATGAGCTACAAAAGGAGAATTTATATAACTCATCCACCAGCTATCCTTAAGTTCAGCATAGATTTTCCTCTGGTGCATGCCACGTCCCAGATAGACTTCTGTTTTCCATTTATGTCTGCTGAACAGGTAGGCAGGACAGTCAGGACCACGATGGACCATACAATGCTTTGCACAGTTCTAAGCAAGAAGGTTTGTGGGAAGGAAGCTGGTGTGGGAATAACATGACTGCAGAGGCAGCTGAGGGGAGACACTCCTCTGGACCAAGACCCCTGGGGCTATGAGGATCTTATCTGCTATAGATAAAAGAGGCATCAGCTGGGAACCTGTGAATATTTACAAAAATAATAATAAAAGGGAAAAAATACATCTGCCACATATCTCCATAAACTTTCTTATCTCTACAAAGGTTTGAGACATTATATCCTCTCTCAGTCAAGAAACTGGAATTGTCTAAGAATAATCATATTGACAAATCAAAGAGCTGAGAAAAGACAAACGGGGAAATTATGAAACCTACCACATTTGTAATTTTTTGTGCATTGTATCCATCACAGGCTTTCATCTTATATTCATCAAAATTAAAGCTCCCTCCTTGTAATCTATTCTGAAAATAAATCAGTTTCTATCTTGAGAAACAGAATCAGGAGCTAACAGCTTTAAGTTATTAAAGATGCTGCAGTTAAACACAGAGTGCTATTCAGCAGAGAGGAGTGTTCAACAGACCGTGCCAGCTTCTGCAAACAGTGCCCATGTCTCTCTTTCTCTGAAAGCACTTTCCCTGCTTTAATTTGTGGTTTGTCGAAATTGATAGCCCATTAGTAGATATCTTGCATCATCATCCTGTTAATAGCTTCCATGGTTTAATCAAATACAGGACAAATACTACTAACCCTTGTTAATTCCCAAATTCTTATCCATGAGAAAGGCTTAGTGTGGGAAATGCTTTTTGTGCAGATGGAGTTTGTACATGATGCATTTTATTTCTGCTGCTGTCATTTAACCTGTTCACATCCTTTGAATTGTAGGAATTTAAATATAAAATGGAGGGAAAGAAAATAAGATTGGAACCAGATGTGACTGGTAAACCTCTTTCCATGCACCAAGCTTTCTTAAGACTAACCAAAATTGCTGAATGTCATGCAGAGCGAAATAGGAGACTAGCTTTGCAGAGCTTTAAATTTCTTCTTTTAGAGACTTGGTAGGCAAGATCCAGAATTTTTGAAGGGTTCCATTTCAGAAACTCACTGTCAATGACAAAACAAATTAAGAAGTTATGTTATTCAAACCACCTTCATGCTGTTTCATCCTATGACAATTGTGATTTTTATCTAAATATGATAAGCTCAAAATGAGTTAAAATTAATATAGGCATCATGTTTATTCTCCAAAATACAAATAATACATTTGTAAACCTTGTTTTCTAAAAAAGTAATGTAAATTTTCCGTTCCTTTTACATGTTAAGGGACAGTATTTGTCAATGTCATTTTAAAATGTTTTACAACTTTTGTCAAATAATTATTCACAAATATGTTTGATGATTTAATTGTTTAGTTCTGATCAAGGACTTTAATGTGGAAAGTTGGAAAGATTATTCAAATATTATCACTCTATTCAACTAACTCTGGTTGAAAGCCAGTAGAAAAAATGAATTTTGTTGAAAATATACTGTTCTAACACTTTAATTCAGAGAGACTGGAGAAAGTTCCCTAAAACCTTTGGCTAGATAGTATTAGGCTGTAGTGTGAAAAATAAAACTTAAAATGAGAGAGGAGTGTTCGTCTCATGACAGATTTGTGTTCAGAGGGGAGACCAGAGCATGCCCACAGCCTGGGTCATTTTTCTTAAAACGTGAAAACCATTTGCATTTTGTGTGCTTTTTACAGCAAAATTGCACCAGATGAGAAGAGAAAAATAGCAGATCCAGGAAAGGTAAGATATGAGTCAACTACTGAAAATGAAAACCTGAGAGCTATGTGCTATTCAGAGAGTCCCTAGAAGAGCCCACTGTAGGCAGAGCACTTGCCTCTGTGGCCAGGGGACAGCCTGTGTCTGTGCCCAAGCCACTCAGCTGGCCAGGGGAGAGCCCTAGTTCTAGACCCTCTGCATGAGCTATTTCTGTCCTGACTTCTCCAGAGCAGCAGCATTTCCTAAGGCTGCAGCTTGTGCTGTACCTGATCTGTAGATTAATGGAGTTCAGCAATCTCAGCTGTTGATCTCCCGCTTTTCAGGAACATGAGATGTATACTTATTTACACTTGCATTGCTACTCATGGATGTATAAGCAACTGTGAAGGGAACAAAAATAAAAACAAAAAATGAGACTCGTGGGAACTCATTTCTAATTAGAAACTGCACATGTCTCATAATTTTAGCTTACAGAAGTTAACAGAAAATGAGATCAAAGGCAGCATGTGTTTACCAATGGTAGATCATGCCAGCCCAAGCTTCTTTGATGTGCTGAGGGATCTGAATAGGAAATGCAGATCTCATCTATCTGAACTTCAGGAAAACATTTAATGTGCTGTCTCTTGGGACCATATCTGCTAGATAAATGATAAAGGAACTCAGAAAAGAGCTGGAAAAATGCATGAATTTTGGAACAGGACAAATGACAAACTAATTCTGTTGAAAAAAATATTACTGTACTGGAAGAATATTAGTAGTAGAGATCCTTGTGGGTTTGTGGGGGTTCATCTTCTGTAATAAAACTTACACTGTTCCTCCTTCCTCAACCCCATAGGTTCCTTAGGGGTTTTCTTACCAGGTGCTCCAGGGCTGCACAGCAAATAAATGCAGTGCTGCTCTGGACTTTGAGCTGCATTACTCAGCTGGTGGGAGCCTGTGTGGCAAGGCAGTTCCTTCCTCCTGGGGAAATCCTCCCTTGGGCTGCAAGTGTGTGCTCCAGGGAGGGCTTCAGTACCCAGCAAGTGCAGGGAAAAGAATGCCTCCCACTTTCCTTGAGCATGCACACTTTCAGATGACTTTGCAAAGCTGCATAAACACCACAAAACCTTCTGGAGTCAAGTCCAATGAATAGCACTGCCAGGTCATCTTTCAACTCATCAAGAAAATAGGCTCCTGTCCTGGGCAGAAACAAACAACTGACACAGACAAACAGCTTTCATCCCTAATCTTAAAATGTTATTTTCAATTTAAATTGGCATGATGTGACAAGGCAACAGGCTGCAATATCATCCAGGAGGAACTAGGGAACTTTAGGGTATGGAGTCAAAACAGTATGATGATCTTTCATCAAATATGTTGTAAGACCCTGTCCTTTGGACCTGCAACGAGATTTGTGTTACAGACAGTGAATGCATCATTTGGGGAGATGATGAACCAGGGATTTATTTTAAAAGAAACAAAGGTATTTAGAAAGTATTGTCTGTGCTCCTGGAGCAGGTCCAGCTGAGGGTTACAAAGATGATGAGAGGACTGGAACACCTCTCTTGTGAGGGAAGGCTGAGAGACTTTGGCCTTGAGACAGCTGAGAAGGGACCTCATCAGTGTCTGTCAGTGTCTGAATGGAGGGTGTCAGAAGATGGAGCCAGGCTCTTCTCAGTCATACCAAGCAATAGGACACCAGGCAATGGGCAGAAACTGATGCACAGGAAATTCCACCTGAATATGAAGAAGAAATTCTTCACTGTGCAGGTGACAGAGCTGGAACAGATTGTCCAGAGAGGGTGTGGAGTCTCCCTCACTGGAGATTTTCAAGAACTGTCTGGACACAATCCTGTGCCTTGTGCTCTGGGATGACCCTGCTCGAGCAGGGAGACTGGACAAGATGATCTGGTGTGGTCCTTTCCAATCTGACCCATTCTGTGGTTCTGAACCAGTCTTAGCAAAGAGATAGGGACATGTAATGACATTTTTCTTGTGAGCTCTCTCTGGAAGGTGGCATAAAACCCTTTTCCCTTGCTTTGAAAAAGAGAAGCAAATGAGAACCAGTGCACAGAAGCAGACATGATGAGGGAACTGACAGCTTATTTTAATGAAAGAAACACTAAAAAGTTTAACTTAATTAGCTCATCAGAATCAAAGCTGAAAGAAGAAACAATTATTCTCTGTAATGCTATCAAGACCAAACCTCAGGGAAGGAAAAATCTTTTAGCTGACACAGCAAGGCATGGAAATAAACTGGCCATTAATATGTTTAGGCTGGAAAATAGGGGGAAAAATAGCTACCAGCATTGTCTCCCAATAAAGGCAAGTAAAAGCATATGCAATTTTAGGACAGCAGCTACTAAGAATGTGGAAGGGCCACCTTGAACACCACCAATCTGCAGCAGGAAAAAGAAGACATAAGAAGTCATAAGGCATTTCTAATTTTCAGCTGGACGTACAGAAGCCAAAGGGATACCAAATCACATGGCAGTTAAGTAAAACCACCTCATCTCTGAACAGGAGAGAATGCTTTCTAGTACAGTATATTAATGCTGGGATGAAAAGGCCAGTCCTACATCAGAACAAGCAAATCCTTGGCACTAGAGTTATATGTGAAACTGGAATCATGACTGTCTGGCCGTTTTAGACCCATCTGCTCCTGCTCCTAAAAGCAAAGAACAAAAAGAATGGCAAGGAGAAGAGCAGCAAGCCCACAATAAGGAACTTCAGCCAATATTCAGATCCACAGCTGAAGCTGAATTGCAATGACAGAGGGTTGGTTATAAATCCTCTGTGTTGGAAAAAGATGCAGGACCTTATAGAAAAGCTTACATACACATTTGCTATGAATTATTGAAACTCCAGGTAGGAAATGAATTCAATTTGAAGATGAAAAGACCTCTGGACATTATCACAATTATATCCTGACCTGCCTTGCTCTCCATGCCTGCCAAACCAGTAGCCTGCTCACTTGAAATTTTGTTTTGGGCATGTGTCTGTCTGTGAAGTATCCTCTGCTTAACAGAGCAATTAGACACTGCTTATGGAAGTGCCATTTGAGCCCTCCCCCCATGGCTGTGGCTGATGACAAGCTGTTGCACTTCTGATTAATTTCCAAACTAAAAAACATTACAAGCTTTGTGCAGACCACAAGATGGCACAGATGTAGTAGCTATATAGAACTGCATAAGGCAGCCCGACATGAATAGATTAGAAACAAAAATTAACAGAGTTTAATATCAATTAGGGGTTGGAGGAGAGCAAAAAATGTCCTATTTTGGTGAAAAAACTCTTATTTCTACTTGAAGGACAGTGCTCTGTGAGCCTATAAACAACAAACAATGCTGAAATCTTATATATTCACAATGAAATAATTGGAAGTAGAAATTACCATTAAACAAGGTAATCAGTTTTGTCTGAGATCTAACAGAATCCTATGGTTTTAGATTCTTTTCAGTCAAATGATACAATTATAACACAGCAACTTTTCAGTGATCTATTTTTTTATGCTGGAAAATTCTTTAATACCAACAAACTCTGTCTGTACTACAGACAATTCCATTTGCAACCATTTTCAATTTTTGAATTGCAAAAGAGTTTTTGAATACTTCCTAATTAGATGTCAGATACTGATGACCTTTTGAAAATAGCCTTTTTATGATACAACCACAAGGCCATGAATGCACTCCATGATACAATAAAGTTAGTGACATGGATTTCAGATTCACTGCTCTGAAAGCATGTCACAAGGAACTGGACAGTATAGGTTTATTGTCCCCAGGATATTTGCTTTTATTATCTCTTAACTACTGAGGAAATTGTTTGAGGTAAGAAGAAGCAAACATATATTGGGAACTACGCAGGGACAAGGAATTTCATTATATCTGTTATGGATTTTTTAAACAAAAATTACATGATTTATATCATTCACCAGTGAGTTTTGCTATATGTCTTGCAACTGTTAAGCATCCAGCATAAAAGACTGATATTCCATGATTAAGATTTCTAGGAATATCTGCAATAAAAACATTAACTTTCTATCTATTTATGTGCTGCCATATTAGTCAATAATTTTCACAAATGTCAGGGATTTGGGGAGGTCCCTTTATGGCAGAATAATCAGAATCTAAATACAAAGTCATCTAAATACTGATATATGTCCACCAGAAATATTTATATCTAGTTATCTCATTTATATCCAAAGAGAAGGAAAATAATAACTTCATTATTCAGGCCTGTAGTAAATCAGAATTCCTGATTAGCATTCAAATGAAAATCCAGCCTTTCCAAATTTGCTACATTTCATCTAGGCAAACTGTTCACTGACCTGGACAGTGAGGACACTCACAAAAGCCTGTATTTTTTTAAATGAGACATGAAACTTTAATTAACGATTTTTTATTTGGGCTGACAGCCTTCCTTATAGTAACTGAGAAATGACTGTGACTGTTCTTGCTATGCCTGAGGTAATATTTATAAGGAACATCCTAGTAAGTAAGAATTTAAGTCACTGACGTTCACTAATAATCATGGATACAACTTTCAAAACAGCCTAAGAGATTTTAATACATAATATTCTTCCTCCTCTAATTCTTCCCATACTTCTGTCATTATCATCCACTATAATATTGTACCTACTTCAGGACTCAGTTCTCCAAACACAGAATGCAGTTCCAGGAAGCCTGTAATGATGGGGGTGGGGAATTCATTCTTCAGATTAAAATCTTGCCCAGAAAAGGAATCCACACTTAGAGCTCTGTAGGAGAAAGAAGAAAAGGAAGTGGAAAAGGACAAGAAAGTGGGAAAAGTAAAATGAAAATTGAAGGAAACTAAAAAAGAGGAAAAGGAAAAGGAAAAGGAAAAGGAAAAGGAAAAGGAAAAGGAAAAGGAAAAGGAAAAGGAAAAGGAAAAGGAAAAGGAAAAGGAAAAGGAAAAGGAAAAGGAAAAGGAAAAGGAAAAGGAAAAGGAAAAAAAGGAGAGAAGAAATGGTGATTGATGCCCACAGCTGTCATGATAATTGAAGTGAAAAGAGCCAGCTTCTTATCTCATACTGTTAGATCCTCCACTCACACCAAGCAGTGTTGCTTCAGAGGACTCTCCAGAGCTCAGCACGCTGACACCAAGGAATACAATAATTCTTTTCTTCTATTAATGTGACTCAGCACAGAAACAGATCAAGAAAATGTATAAACTGTCTAATTTTTAAATTTAGAGTAATACAAAGTCTTTAAAATTTCAGAGAGGATACATATCCCATGTAGAAAACTCAATCTTGCAACTCCCATTAATTTTAAAGTGATTTGTACCATCAGTCTCTGAATGCTAAAAACGCCTCTCACACTGAAACACATGCAATGTCCCTGTTGTTTTATTGCATCCTTTGATAACTAAGTGTGTTTTGGCTTTTGTAGAGAATATACATCCAAAAATCTTGTTCACAGTTCCCTGTTTGTGTTGCAGTGAGTGACCAGTTTCTGAAATCATATGCATCTCTGTAGAATTTTGTTTTCCTGCCCCTAGCTTTATAGGTAAATGCACTGATGAGCCTTCTCTTCTCCAGGGTGAACAGTCACAGCTTTTTCAGCCTCTCCAAGCTAACTGGAGGCCAGTCACCAAATGGTGCAGCACAGGGACTGATTCTGGGACCAGTACTACACAACATCTTCATTAGTGACAAGGATGATGAGACAGGGAGTTTGCAGATAATTTGTGGATCCAGGGACTCCTAGGCATACCAGTGCTACTAAATCCTTTGTCTAGGACCCTACAGAATATGGTCAGGAATTTAACCTAGTTGTCTTTGGGTTGGGCTAGCACTGGGGCATTGAACCAGCCTCCACAGGTCTGGCTCCAGGATGATAGCAGCGTTGGTGGATATATTTGTCCAAATCACTTACTGCTATTCTCAATCTCAAATCCCATCTGTAAGTAGAAATTCTCCAGAAATATTTGAGACAGAACTTCTCCAAAGAAGCCCAATGTTCAGAAGCAGGCCAAAACTTTGAAATTTGTTACTGGAAATTATTTCAATTTCTAGTACAGATTTGCATTTGGATAGAAATTTCTTCAAAGATATGCTCTGTTTGGATTAAGCCTTTTGGTTCTGTCAATTAGCAGATCTGATCCTGTATTTCAAGTAGACATCTATTAATTATATTAATTCTTGAAGTATTAATTTTATTAATTATTGTCCCATACTTACTCTTTCTGCAAGAATTCAGTTCCTCCTAAAAATCCACTGAAAGCAAAACTCCTCTACAGTTGTAGCAATATGATCAAAACATCAATCGAAAAGACCTTGAAGAGCCTTTGGCTTTCCTTGAGGTGAGAAGTACCAGGAGATGTTCCACTAGGCTGTGAGCATTGCCTGACTGGGGAAAGGGTTTTGCAGATTCTGAGCTGTCAGCATGGGTGTGAGAGATTAAATCACTGAATGGTATAAGCGATTAGGTTGTTTTAGACAGCAGAATTTCAACTGCCAGGGATTTTCAAACTGAAAAGCAAAGAGAAGAGTTGGAATCATCACATGAGGTACTTTCATGGATGATGTGTATGTGAAGATCAGTCTGGGAAAGGTAGAGAGAAAATCCTTCATTTCACAAAACCATTGGAATAATACAATTTTTCTTTTAAAAAAATTCTCAAATCTAGCTACAGAAGTGACTTTCAGATACTCTTCTCAGATCCATGATCTTTTCATTGGATTCATGTAATTAAATCCCATTTGAATAGGAAGGACAATGGCCTATATCTAGAAAAATATTCAGGCACGTAAAGCAGAGCTCAGGCACTGAAGTGTTGCCAGAGGCAAAGCCATGAATCCATGTCACAGGTCTCAGACCCTCTCTCAGATTGCTGTACTGTCTATTAAATGCACATATGTGCTCATTTCTGGCCCAGGTGTGAGGCAGAAGGCCTTTGGCATTTTCTTACTGGCAGCCACTGTAACAAAATGTTATATACAGGTTCCCATTGGCAGGAAGACACACAGGCATGGAAGAAACTGTAGTTATTTACACACTCCAGCAAGCCTCAAGCCTTTGAATAAATTAAGCGGACTGCTAAAAGTTTTCTGTAGTCAATGGCTTCTTCTGAGCCCTTATAGACCAAGACCCTTAAGACTGGAATTAACTCTCTGGGGGAGCCTCATTCCCATCTTCATCTATGTGGGAAGCTGTCCTCCCAGGTTTGACAAACAATGAGTGACTGACTAAAGTGTTGCAGCACAAACAACCTTGTGATCCCCCTTCTGAAGGGGAAATGAGTAGGGGTGTAGGGACTGCTCAGGACCATTGCTTATATCTGAGCATGACAGGCTGTGAACCAAACCTCTTTGGGTTTGGATTAAATATATATCATGGTTTAGGAATGGTACTTCCCAATTCAGAGCCCCATCGAGACTCTCCAAAACCACATGCTTGCTCCCCTTTTCCCTTCCCTTTCTCTCTTTGGTAGGATGGCATTGAGAATTGGAGGCACAAAAGGCAAAGATCACAGGTTAAGATAAGAACAATTCACAGGAAAAAGCAGTAAAATAAGAAAAAAAAGCAACTGCAACAATACTAATGACAGAGGGTATAAGAAAAAAACAATTCACACATGAAAAAAAGTATTAAAAAGTACCAGTAAATAGAAAACACCACGTTTTCTCGATTGGAAGGAACCCCTTCTCCCCGGATGAGAGTCCCTTTCCCCTGGCCCCAGCAATGACATGAGGTGGTACAGAATAACCTCTGTGCCCCCGGCCATGCTCCCTCCCAGCTACTGCAAAAAATTAACCCTGTCCTGGCAGGAACAAGGACATCATAAAATCATTTTTAGCTGCAGACTAACAAGAGCAGTTTTCTTCTACTTTTTTTCAGGGAATATTGCAAATACAAAGAATAAAAGTACAATTTTTTCACTGTGCTGTTGCATTGTTTTGCTTCTAACCCTTATGCTTTGGTCTTTTCCTTTATTCTTTTTCTTAGATCGTATAAGTAAGTATCTGCCTTATCCATCCATTCTCACAGCAGGCTTTTTCTCAACATGAGCCACAGTCTCTGCTGGATGTCCCATTACACACCCTCCTCCCCCTCGGCCAGGTAGTTCAAACCGGCCCCAGCAAAGCAGCCTGCTGCCTCCACAAATGGCCGATTGTTTTGAGTCATTAACAATTAACATTTCGGTCTCTCACAATGGCTTTACATTACATTTATTTCCCTATTTCCCTAATATATTTATTTATTTAGGAAAGAGCTGCAATGCAGGCAGACTGCATTCAGGTTCACCTGCTGATGTACCTGCCAGTTGTCTACACTGCCTTGTCACTGAACTGCCCTGTGGCTCCAGTACAGCCTGTGTCTGGTTTTCCTTTCCACCACCGAGTGGATCTGGGACCAGAGGCGAAGGAGGAGGGCAGGAAAGGCATGGCAGCAGACTCAGGCCTTGTCCCAGGAGGGACTGGGATAGGGTAAAGGGAGCTCCCAGAGCTGGGGACTTTGAGCTGATTTTCATCGGATGAACTTGATGTAGCCACACACTCCTGTATAGGTGGCTGACCTAATGTTTTTCCAGGCACACCAACATTCCTGTTGGGATTTAGTACATCTACCCTTGCTGTCACTGGCACAGATACCGTAATATACCATAAGGTACAGATAGTATATGCTTATGGAGGAGGACTCACTTTTTCATCATCAGAGTTTGTCATAGAAAAACAGAGTTGTAAAGATACTGGGTCCTCAGTTGGGTGAGATTATTCCATGTGTACGACACAAAGTGAACAAGCCACGGCCACAAACATACTAACTCTGAATTTTCTCTGGTTTTACTTTATGACCAGCTGTAGGGGAGCTACTACATGGGCAACATTTGAATACTCAAACCGGAGGCTGGTGTGGGGTTGGCCTACAGGGCACCAGACCAGATGGTCAAACCATGACAAAACAACAGGTTTTGAGAGCTGAAGGGACACTTTAATGCTAACTCAGCTCTTTGGTACCAGTCAGCTTCTGCAGTGAAAAAAGAAGACCACAAAGTTGATCCCTTAGCCAAGTGCAAAGAGTATTTTGACAAAAGCATTACATTGTGTTTTTCCTGTCAGCTAGAGGCCACACACCTAGAGTGTGGAATCATGGAGTGCTTTAGTAACTTGATTAGACACTTGGACAGCTTGCATTTCCTTAGTGAAATGGAAGTTTTGTTGTCTGTCTATCTCAGCATCAATGGCTCTTGTTGCACAGCCCACTGCACAGTAAGTGGAAGGTAGCTCTTGCTGTCAGCTTTCATTTGTTGGTTTTTCCCAGATTAAAGGGAAAAATCATTATATACTAGCTGACCACTTCATTCCACATGAGCAAAGATGCTGGGAGAGTAGGCTGATTTCTAGGTAAAAGTTTAACGATTTGTCATACAGCAAGAAAAAAGCAAGTTTTTAGGTTTTATCCTCAGACACATGAAACAATTTTGATTTCTTGTAGTAGGTGATGAGCAGCACAGGTCTGTGGCTGCAGAGGTGAGGGTGTTACTGAGTGCTGATCTTTGCTAAGCTCACCTGAGCAGGTCACAAAGCCATCATCCTCCCATGAAGGCATGACCTGTACACCCACATCACGTGCACCACACAGCTGCATTTCCCTCTCCTCACAGCTTCTTGCTCAGAGGGAGATCACTGAATGAACATGGAATCTAGTAAAACTCAGAGCTCTCATCCTGCTTGTGTTGTTAAAATTGAGATATTGAGGTAAATTTAAAGTGGTATAAAGAGTATCAGTAAGTTACACATATACTCTACTCACAGCTTCCTAATATAATATTTCTATGAGTCATTTTTACTTCTTATGTTTCAATTTTTGCCCTAAAATTATCAAGATTTAACATTTTTTTCCTTACAATTTTTAAGGAAGATTTCTCTAGATAAACAAAATATTCTTAGTAAATGTTAAGTCTAATGGTTCTTCATCAAAAGTATTTTTATTCCAAGATAGAAATTAGTCAAAGAAGTTAAATATCTAAATTAAGGTTGTTGTTATAAGAGTTACCAAAAAACAAGTCCCTCTATAGTCTAAATAAACTTTTTCTTATTTCCACTCACCCTCCCGGCTCTTTAGACAACCTTTGGAATTTTTCCTTCTCTCCTCTCTCCAGAAAGAAATACATTCCCATACTTCCATCAGAAAAATCAGATTAAATCAAAGCCTTTCAGTATTATTAAAAAGCAAACATAGCCTGAGATGATCTTTCCATGTCTTTTTCAAGCCATATTTATGAAATGAAATAAAAATTGCTCCCCATGTGAAATTCCTTCTTTCAAATTGTACAGTTCTCTCTCCCCTCTCTCAGGTTTTCCTCTGAAATTTGGAAAGGGAGGTGAAAGAAGCAGGAACTCCCAAGTCACACCAAGGCTGAGGCTTTTTGTACATGAGGGTGTTTTAAAGTAAAAACTTCACTCTAACATTTTATAAGAAGCATAATATCATATATGGTAATCAATAAACATATTATATTATATATAATATTTTTGTAATATGTTACAGTATTGACACGAAAGGAAGAGCCAGAGACACCTGTTACCAGGATCAGAGAGAAGGAAGGAAGGAAGGCAAGACTTGCCTTCTTTATTTTTTGTATACATTTGGAAATCACTATTCATTGGAGGAAATCAGTTCTTCCTCCCTCAATTACAGTGGTCAAAGGAAATGTCCATCAAAGTTCTGTGTCCATGAGAAAGGAATGTGAGAAATAAGATACAGTTACAATAACATAGCTATGCTTACAGAAAGAACTGTGAGAAACTAGCGACAAGAAAGTAAAAACATTCACAACTGCAAGAAGCAGAGCAACAGTAATATATTATGTATAATTAATATATATGATGTATAACTGCAATGCCATCTGCTTGTGGTGTGTGGTGGGAGCATAGAGTCAAAGCCCCTCGTACACGATGTCCATGCAATTCTTGGCACGGCTGTGAAATAATGCGGAGGGAGTTCCCATCAAAACCGCTTTCCTTCTCCCTCCCCTGCCCTCACCCCGCAGGGCCGTTCCTGCCCCATCCCGCCGCTCCCCGCTTGCTCCCCTGCAGGAACACCAGCGCTCCCCTGTCCCCGCAGACCCTGATTTTCGGCCGGGCCGCTTCGAGGGGTGTATTATGTTCGAAGGCACCGTGTTATCAAGCCGAGCTTTTGCAGAGCGCAGCTGTCGGCGGTGTCGGCACGGCCGTGTGAAAGCAGCGACGCCCCATCGCCCTGCCGGGACTCCGTCTGGGGCTCGACAAGGACCTCCCCAGGAGTGAGTGCGCTGAAGGGGAAGGCAGCCAAAACGATGGTGCAAACGCGGCCTGGCGGATTGCCAGACCCAAGTTTCTTTCACGGAGGGAACACGTTTTTGCTTTAGAGACGCAACAGGGCGTGCGCCTCTCCCGCAGCCGCGCGGGTGAGAGCAGCGCCTGCCGCCCCCTCTCCTGCGCTTCCCGGGGCGGTTCCCGGCGGATCGGCCCCCCGGGAGCCCCGGGAGCCCCGGGAGCCCAACCTCGGGCCCGGGCTGGGCTGTGCCGGGAGGAGCTCGGGGATGTTCCTGTTGGTTTTTTTCCCTTTTCGGGCCATTCCCGCTCCGGGCTGACCCCGCCGGGCGGGATGCGCTCTGCCCACCGCGGAATTGCGTTTCCTGCTCATCCCGGGGGTTTGGAGCCCGCACG
>VZRZ01008878.1:37856-98159 GCA_013398175.1 Climacteris rufus | reverse complement strand
TAAAAAGTGTTGGTGATTACAATAATCTGGAGGTTGCAACCCCGGAGAGGAGAGGAGAGGAGAGGAGAGGAGAGGATTTCCATAGAATAATCAAAAAGCCACTGAACTGCACCTGTGTGATCATCAGGAGGAAATCTTGCAACTCTTACTCCAGAGTCAGTGTTGCAGAGATCAGAATAGGTGCTTTCCTATTCATTATTTATTAACAGTGCCATTGCAGGATAAACACTGACTTTGCAGGTGAGTCTTCTACCAGCTGTGTCAGCTCATGTGTGTGTAGGTGAGCTCTGACAGGTTGACAGCTGCCTCATTGCAGCAGTCCTCAGACTCTGACTTCTCAGTGGCTCTAGCTTGTATACCAGAGTGCTAGTTTATACCATCCCAGAATATTAAGGGAATATGTCTCTGAGGGGCAGGGAAAGCACCTTAGGAAAGAGATCTCTTGAATCGTCCCCAAAGTGAACTGTTAGAGTTGGCCTGCAGGCTCTCAGGATTAATCCACTTAGTGTATTAGACATTTTTTTTGAGAAAAATTTTAGAGTTATACCAAAGCAAGGAATGCCAAGTCCCTGATTTCAGCATTTTTTTATCTAGGCCAGTATCTCCTAACCCGGAGCTATAACATCCTGACACCTCATGAGGTCTTCAGAGAGCCCAGACTGCTCCAGAAGCTCTTCTGGGTGGCAGATGCATCAGTGCATAGGCCCTCCCCTCCATACAGACTCGCCAGAGAGGTCACAGCATGACAGGGTAACCCATCTCTTGTGTGCCCTTCCTGGAGAAAAAGAGCAATGTGCAGGAATCTCTTGGGGAATCTCTTGGGGACGCTCTATGCACCATGATACCCAGAAGGGTCCTGTTTGAGCAGATCAAAGTAGCCATGTTTGAGCTATAGATTTACTGGATGACTTTTCAGAACACATATTCTGAACAGAAGGGAGAGAACAGAAATTCTCTGAACTGTAGCAGGCCTGATTTAAGCTACCAAATTACTCAATGAATAGATTAGTAAGGCAAAACCCTTGCAGCACATCCTCCATGAACTCTCACCACACTGCTGTTTGCTTCCTGACCATCTGGATCCACTGCAGACATCACTCTGGCTCCTGTTTCAGAACCCAGGCTCTGTCTGGTGTGCGATTCCCTATCCCTCCTCCCTGGGTCCTTCAAGTGCTGCAGGGCTGGACTCTGTGCTCTACATCCCAAAAAGTATTTTGATAGAGACAACCTAAACCCTCTCCCTGTTAGCCTAGTCCCCTTGGAATCACTTGGTTACTTGTGCAAAACTTTTACAGAATAACAGCTGGAATGATGGCTCAAAATCCTTATTTTTCATTATATCAACATACAGTACAGATCAGAGTCAATAAAAGCGTAGTACATTTGCCCAGACTCTTTAAAGCTTTAGCCTATGTCTGTGCTTTTTCTGTTGCAGCCCCTTATGACTGGAGCCTAGTGGATATTATTAGCATGCCTGCTTTGGCACACTGAAATTTGTTATTTTGGCAGATCCTTCTTGGTCTGATTCCAGCCTATGTCATGTCGGTTTCATCTTTTTGCATCTGGTTCAGTCCATCTCTGTCTGTTGTCATGTGTCCCCCACACTACCTTGTTCTCTCTGTGTATATGGCAATACCTTATAGTGTTGCCTTAGGTTTTAACCCTTGTATTTTTCAAATCCTGCATTGTCTGGTGTGTATGCCTTATGTCTTGTTGGTTGCTGTTCTCTATAGACATAACACTACCATTGTGTACTTACCCTCGAAGGACATTTGGGCTGCCCAGACCCGAGCTTCTAAAGCGGGGGGGGAGCGAGTAGGGGGAAATTGTAAAGTTTTAATTGGTAAATCTATGCTGATATGCAAGTGGACCAAACCTATAAAAGTGTGGAGAACTTGTGACTGCCCCAAGGAGAGGGCTTTGTCTGCCCTAAATGTACCTTTGTAGGCCCTTCAAATAAATACCCACCTTTTATTCCCTTACTCCTGCCTGGCCTCAGTTTTTGGGCTAACCTTTTAGGCATCAATAGCACTCAAGTAATCTGATCCAAACCTTTTACAGCAGGTGTGGAATGTCAGTCCTTCCCAAAGGACAAGTCCCACAGCAGGTCCCGAGGAGCTGGTGAGCTGCAGGAGGCTTGTGCTGCCTTCCCACTGTGTTTGCTTCAGCCATGCAGGTGGCTGTGGCTTAAGCAAGGCACTTGAAGGCTTTAGGTTCTTCCAAGGCAGATGGATTTCAAAAAGCCATACAGGGCTGTCACAACATCCACAAGGGATTTAGAAAGTGAGCTCCCATTCACAGTTGTGAGGGCCTGGAGGGGGCTGTGTTTTGGCCCTTGGCTTTTCCATGGCAGAAGTGATTCTTCACTTTGAGCACTGTTATTTCCTAGTCCCTGTTGTACCTTCCTGGTGAATAAATGCTTTCTGCCACAGGGATTTTTTCTATTTATTGGTTTTACTTGCTGTTGTCTCTTCTTCCTTTGCTGACTGTTGGCCTACAAGGCAGAGATTTGTGCTTGTAGAGCCCCAAGACCTAAACAACCTCACTGCCCTGGTAGGTGCATGGAGGCAGGCTGGGCACCATCTGGTTGGGCCAAGACAGTGCTGGGGGCTCGACTTTCCAAATTCCATCTTTCTAAGGTGAACTGCATCCAGGATGAGTTTTAGCCAAGTGTTGTTTTCTCTGATTGACATAAACTCTTACATGTGGCTCTTCCAAGTGCCACAAACCTTAGGGCTGCTGTTCAGCCATAGGAGCTCCATCTGCTGTGACTCCTGCTATGAAAAGACTGCTTTGGGGCCCTTCCATGGAGCCCACAGGCATTTTTACCTGCTAAGAATGGCTCGCAGTCCTAACAGGATGCCCAAAATAAGGGGCAGTGGAAATGGTTTTGTTGTTTGCTAGCATTTGCTGGAATCTCTGGGAGACGTGCTTCTTCTCTACATTACTATGACTTCCTTCACTGGCTGTAGTCTCACCATTTGCCATTGCCTTTGTGCATACAGACTGCAAATATGTGTGTGCCCTTGTTCATTATTTACTTGATATCTTTTTACTCACTGAAACCACCTTTCAACTCAGAGAGTGTGTGCAACTTTCCTGTCAGATATGCTGTTCTCTTTTGAGATCATAAGCTCTCCAAGGGGTACCCTGGAGATTACTAGTGTTTCTGGAGCAGACTGGCTGAGGGATATCACTTGGGCATATTTTACACACAAAAACATTTATTCACTGGACAGGTGAATTTTATTGAAATAAATGTGAGAATGCAATTGTAACCTGAAGGAAGGCTCCCTTAAACCACTGTGTAAATGTATTTCTAAACTTGAAAGTGCTATGTAGGGAGATTCATTTTATTGTTCATATTTTTGTCTGCCAGTTGGGAGACAAAGTAGGACAGGTGACTGTGCTTGGTTTTGAAGAAACCCTTCTTTTGAAAGATGTCAGAGAAGATAGACAAAAGCAAGTCTTGCAAAACAGCTTCTTAGAAAACATTGTCAAGGCAAGTAGTGCTGAAGGTTGATTTCTCTGATGGATGCATAGCTTCAGAGAAATTTGCCTTTCATGACTCATCCTTCCCTGTCACTTTGCCAGTGGCAGGGATTGAAGGATCTCTAATAGAGGTTTCTGCTCAGCTACTCTGGCACACTTAAACCAGACAGTATTTATTTGGGCACTCCAAGGGCAGTGAGGTGTGCCCAGGGAGGTGATGCTGAGGACACATAGCACAGCCTTTAAAATAAAAGCTATTCTTGACACTTGGGATTAAAAAAAAAAAACTCACTAAGCAAATGTGCCTTCAATTTAACAGCACAGGGACCACTGGTTCAGTGTTGAGTCTTAGCTTCATCTGAGCACTGAGAAAGCACAGGGGTGGCCTGGGCCACCAGCAGTTGAGTCCCCCCCCAGCTGCTATGGCAAAACAGTTACATTCATACAAAATCAGAGAAATGCCCTGGATAATCAGAGCTTTTTTTAGTAAAGGTAACTGTATGAAGTCTGTAAGTACCAAACAGGTTCAAAACTCCTTGTGTTCTGCCAGCAAGACACAATGAGGTGTGACTCAATGCCAATAACATTCAGAATGTTAATAAGAATAAATAGCAATGAACCAAAAGGCAATGTCTGGTTTTGGATGATAAAAATTTAAAGAAAATAGCTAAAGTACCTCAGTTTTCTGTTGGTGGATCAATCTGGTGTTGGTAATTTTCTGGGCTGAGATAAAGCCAGTGATCCTGGATGACTGAAATAAACAGACTTGTTTCAGATTCTGTGTCATACCCAGGCTGTTCTATGGGTAAACTCATATGTTTATCTCAGGAAAGTTGCCAAAAGTCACTAGTTTCTTGAGCATGTGTATAACTGGCATGAACATCATCCTTCCCTGCAAAGGATAAAGCTGCAGAGGTGTTTGATTAAGCAATTGATTGAATCTGTATGAGCCAAAGCAAGCATAGCTGTGAGAAGTTCCTTTCAACATGCTCAATATTTGATATTCCTTCTCTGTAACCAGAGCCAAATGGCAAATATGTTTAGATTCTCAGCAAGGCAATCACTGCAGCTTTGTGCCATCTTGTTTTTTAGCTCATGTAGATCTTGACATTTTGATTGTAATGGTGATCATCTCCAGCTACAATCTGTCTTTTCATATTAAATATTTCAAAGTGGTTTTGTTGAAGCAGACATTTAATTTTTACAAATGAAACCTCTTCAGGACACCTGAAGCCATATATGCAAGTAAAAGAAATCATGAAATAATAGCAAATAAAAGAAGAAGGAAACTTCTCAGCTCTACTCTTCAAATCTGCTTGCTGTAGTACAGCATGTAGTTACAGGATTTAGATTCTGTCTTTATGATAGATTCTTCACCACTATAAAATCAAGCTACAATACATTGCAGATTAGTCTGGTACTTAGGACATCTTAGTCTTATCCTCTACAATTGTGTAGTGCCCTATGAAGGATTCAGTATGTACTGAAGGAAGAGAAAGAAACACGTTAACTTAAATTTAGTGCTAACTGAAAAAGAATTATGAAGTTTTAGAGCTGTAAAAATATTTTTTATGCTTTATGCAAAGGCTGTCAGTTTAGATAAATTATTCATTAACTACAGTTTAATCTTTCAAACTTCTTCCAAATAACAGCAAAAGGTGAATCTTTCATTGACTTTTGTTTGCTGATTATCACTCTTGCATTTAAAATGTTAAGTTTCTACATTTAAGCTGAAGACCTAGAGATTTTTAATACTTCCCTCTTCTACTGCATGAAGTAAACAAGAAAAAACATGAATGAAATTAAGGCAATTTCCATTTCATCATTGTTTCAGATGATGGAAAACTGTCCTTTGATGAATTGAAAGCTTATTTTGCTGATGGAGTTTTGAGTGGAGAAGAATTGCATGAACTTTTTCACACCATTGATACACACAATACCAAGTAAGTGCCCCCTTCTCACAATTCCAGTGCCACTCTGTACCTGAGAATGGAAAATAGACATCAGGCTGATGCCTGAGGGAAGCAAGGCTGTGTCATATGGCTATAAACTGTTCAAGTGAAGTGTTTCAAAAACTTGTTGAAATATTTCCATGTTCCAATAAATGTGATTTGGGTACTGAGAACACAGGGTGGAAATTGGATGCCTTCTGTATTCCTTGCCCCACCTCCCCAGCCCCCACAGAAAGAAAAGGAGCTGTGGCCTCCTTCAGGCTTAAATATGAATTCCTCAATTCTTGATCCCACTGAGTCCTACTGAGATTAATACTTGGAGCAGATGTTGAGAAGGAAATAAAAGAAATGCAGCAATTATACACAGTAAAGAGCTGAAAAAGCCATCCCATCTGGTGGCATAGTACTAGTGTTGGTCTTGTCCCTTGAACTGTTTGGATATTCCCATTACGATTGGATTAAACAGGGCCACAGGGAAATAAGACAACACGAACTTCATGAAGTTCAACAAGGAGAAGTGCAAAGTCCTGGTTCTGGAGAGGAACAACCCTGTGCTTTTGTGGAAAATGGAATCAAATTAAATGTAGTTTCATAGTAGAATTCACAAGATTTTAGAGGTTTTGCCAAAATAATGTCCTGAAGTAAGCAGAAGGAATGCTGCGCAATCAGTTGGACTTGTGGGGAATGAAAAATACTACAGATTTTATAAGGTGGTTAAGGAATGTCTCTGTCAGGGAGGTGGTGGAGTCACCACCTTGGAGGGATTTGGGGAATTTGGAAGTGCTGGGTTAACAGTTGGACTTGATGGTTTCAGAGGTTTTTTTCTAACCTAAACAGTTCTATGATTCTATGGTTATATGCACCAGTATATGCTGGGGCCCACCCACTGGAAAGCAGCTTGGCAGAAAAGGTGAACACCAAGTTGAACATGGTCTAACAATGTGCCCTGGTGGCCAAGAAGGCCAATGGTATGAATGACCCAGAGTAAAAACTCATTTCAGAGCCAGACTCATTCGTACAGCTTTGAATTTCCTCATATGTACCACATGTCTGCATAAGTGGTTTCATTTTACAATAATTCCATTTGTCTGTATTTGTCATGAAGCAGCCTGATAAAGGCATAAATTCTTGATACTAAGCAAGATTTCTAAGAAAAAAGACAGATGTTCTACATCTATTTTTCCTTTCTTTTTATTTGTAAAACTTTGTAATCATAAAATATTTTAATTTTTATTAGTATTTGTACACCATTTACTCTCTAACAGGGAATATATAAATCTGAAAAATGTGTAGACAATTGAGGATAGTATTATTCTTTTCCTTCTGGGAAATAAGCACACCTGAAGAATAGCTAGCATTGTCTAATGCTACTCCTATTAGCTGAGAACAGGTAATGAAACTGTCATACCAGCCATCTGAGAGAGGGATCATTCTCATTGTCCAGGAAAAGCCTGGCGAAAAGCTGGGCACAAAAGTCACAGAATACATACTGTGAAGGTTCCAGTTTTCATGTCTTTCAGGGAATGCAGCAGGTGGAAGACTAAGACAAGCTACTAAATTACCTTTTCCAACCAGAGGAAAGGGTGTTTTGTATTGATGGATCAGCATTTGCTACAGAGTAAAACCTAGATACAGATAAGAAATCATACTTGCAGCTTGGATTTAAAACAACAACAAGAATATTTTGAGTGGTTTTTCATGAAATCTTCAACAGATAAAAGGCTTTAGCATGACTTTGCAGCTGAAAAGTATTCTGCCAGGCTTGATCTTTCTCCTTAACAAAGGCAAAGACATTTTAAAAGCTTTCCCTTAGCCCCTTTGTAAGCTTTTGAGAAACCTGTCAGCAAGATGTCACACGCCAAATATCAGATGGATATAGCAAAGAGAGACAGCTTGGACAGTATAATATAATTTCCTTGTTAGCATAGCTTTCAAAAAAAAAAAAATCACATGAACCAGATACAATGAGGGAAATTTCACTGGCATTTCCTGAAAAGGGCAGGTTATGTAAATGTTTCAAATTAATGAGTTGGCTAAGAAAAGTAGCAATATGTTCATTGAACCTTGGGAAGTGTAATGTAAGCATTGGGAGATTCATGTATGTATCAAACAATCCCAAACCCATGTATTTTGCAATGTTTTTACTTCCACATAATCCAAGGGAATGAAATGAATGATGCAAGTCAGAAGTAGTCTATGTCTGGTTTTTAGCAGGGAAGGGTAAAGAATTCTGCTTAATTTTGTAGCTAGTAGGAGAAGATTTGCACAGATTATTTTGTGTCTCTTATCCAATAAAAATGCAGACACTATCAAACTCTGGGCAAATCTTTTATCTTCTCTCTGCTTTACTTCATTATTTACAAACTGCAGACTGTCGTTCCCTATCCCAGAAATATTTCATAAGCATTGAGATTATGCAGTGATTTACACTACTTGTAAGTGTCAAGGACAGATGTCTAGGGAAGCATGTCACGATTCCTTAGCTCATTTCTTGGAGTATCTTAAGATTTCATAACAAGCTTGTCACAAGAGCAGACTTTGGGTTGTTTCTACCTGCATTAAATGCTTTAGCTCTGTCAGCATTCAAAACCTCACCAGTCTTTGTACTTCAAAGCCTGAAGATAAAAAAGGAGATGTAGCCTTGGGGTGATAGCCATGGACCACAAGCTCAGGTGATTTGAATTCCCTTCTCAGCTAAGCTGCAGCAATCTTTCAGTAAAATATTCAAAGCATAAAAGACTTACACTGGCTTAACACTTTTAAGGGAACTAAATTAAACAGGTATTAAACCCCTGTTACACAGGCCCCAATGTCAGTCTTGTTGAAGAGAGTTTTAGATTATTAACTTTTAAAAATACCAATCCAAGCTAATGCAATGTGCTTGTTACAAAGCAGATAGGCTGTGGAAGACTGCTAAAATGAGTAATTATCATTTCCAGTGTGATAGCAGGGCAAATAACAGAGGGTTTAACTTCCCAGTAATTCAGGTTGTGTCTGCCTGACTGACTATGATCTCTGCAGCTTGGTATTTGATGCAGTGAGGTGTTCTCTTTTTACAAAGTCAAAGACAATTGGTGCATAATCAGGAAAAACAGATGAGTTAGAATTAGTTACCACCACATAAAGTTTCCAAGTCATAGGTTCAATAGGAGTTTATTATAACAGGGTGAATTTATATTTACAGTTTGTCTAGACCCTAAAGTACAGGTTATTCATTCAGTGCAGTTCATTGCTTTTACTGAAAATTTGCATTAGCTAATGATATTTCCTCAGCACATAATTTGGACACATATTTTGCAATTTATGAAGGTACTTACATGTATACTGACTACTTTTTTCTTTCTATTTCAAAAAACTTATATTACTTTTATATAACATTTGAAATATTAAATAAATGCTACTAAAGACACAGTGCACAAATTGATTGCCTAAATTTTTTAAATTCTGTTCCTTTTTCATTTGGATACAGCCAGAAATGAATGCATAAGACTACCAGATTAGGTGAAGTAGTGTATCCATACAAAAAGGAATTTATTTTCCCGATATTTTAGTACTGCTATGATGTTTTGCTTTTCTTGATGATACTTAAACTAAAAAAATATACATGTAAGAATTGACAATCAAAAAGGTAAATTGTAAACAAGTGAACTTGTGGCAGGGTCTTCCATTCACTGATCCATAAGCCAATACAATAATTAATTTATAGGCTAGCTACTAAACACACAGAGTTACACACAAATTGTCCCTCATGGGCAGACTAGCTCATACCTGTTTGCAAGGCCTTCATGTGTTTTTTTTTTTTAAAGCCTCCTATGACCACAAAGAAAGAACAGGACACTGAATGGGCCACTGTGGTGACCCAATGAATGTCAGTCCCCTGTTTGTTAATGAAGGTAGGGAGGTAATACCAAGGATTAATTAATAGATTACATTGATTTTAACATTCTTCAGTAAAAGAAACAACTTTTAGTTATTCAGAGACACTGTGCTTCAAAAGCTACATCAAGAGACAGTAGAATGCTTTGATTTTGAATGCTATACAGTGAGAATTCCTGACATGCAATTAGCACAAGGTGAGTGCTTTAGGGGGGTAGCAGTTAACTATTCTTCTGTAAATGCAGTTTCCAGTGTTGTCATTACTTCAGATTGAAGCTGAAAGCCAATTAGGCATTTGACTTCCACTGAGAGTCACTTCTATTTATGATTTCCAGGATCTCATGAAACCTTTGGGCAATCCTTATTCAATCACATACCATTAGCTGGCATAAAGAAGCAGTTATGGGGTGTCCACACACAGATGCCCTCACCCTGTCAGTGTAAGGAAAGGCTTTGCCTTGATGCAGCAGTGATTAGGTCTGGGCTGTTATAGCCAGGTCTTCAGCTTCTTGTTTCCTGGCATGCACTTACCACTTGCATCTACTGCAGTGTCTTGTAATTAAAGACCCTTTAAAAAAAAAACAACCAAAAAAGTACAGGCAAGAAATCAAGCGCAGTGACTTAAGCTTCAGCCTGGAGTTGTACAGTGATCCTGCTCCCCTATCCATAATGGTTTAAGTGTTTTGTGGATAGTCCCAGTATAAACACACTATAAGCATCTGGGCAACATCTTAAGCTCTTTTCAAGGTATCAGGAGGCCAAGGTAGATCCCCAAAATTTGTTGAGTAGGAGCCAAGCCCCACAGTAAGGATTAGACCAAGATGAATGCATGGCTGTGAGTAGGGAAGGGGCGAGAGGAAGAGCCTATCTTTGACATATATTTGACATGTTATACATCTGTAATGTCACAGTTTGGACCTGGTTGATGCTTGTCCTAAGACTTCAAAAAATCTCAATGCGCTCTATATGAAATCTGAGTTAACCGTTTTGGAGTTTCATGAGGGTGAAAGAAAACCAGTGTGGTTCCTCACCTCTCTCTGCTCCCACAATCTCCAAGCTACCCAGTGCTCAGCAAGGCTCTGCAGGGCTGATGGGAGCGATGGGAAGGGTGTTGGAGGCAAACGCATGTGCTGCAAAGGCACCAGAATGTTTTCCTTGGACTGACATGAAGGGTGACAACACATGGCTCATGAAGAACATGATCTGCAGGTTGTAGTAATTTTGGAGCTGAAGTAATTTTGAAGACCCACACGTGCTCTGCTGTCTCAGAGCATTCTGGTTATTAACTGAATGCAAAACCTCTTGCGTGCAAAGCATTGTTGAAGCACAGCTGGGCTTCAGAAGAGGCAGTGCTGCAGAAATACAACTGTTTTGTTTACATGTGTTATTGCCTGAATAATTGTGCTGAAAGCAGAGAAAGGTATCAACAGCACAGTTATTTTGATGCATGGAGAGAAGTATGCAGGAGAAGTTTGAAATTAATGGCTTAACGGATGAAGGTTGTTATAGCTCATTTCTTTGATAAATCGGCTCCTGCTTGATTTTAATGTCAACCCTGACGAGCTTGTGTTTCAGCAGAGCAAGAATCCCTGGCATAGTTAATGGTTTAGTGAATAAGTTTTAGCAAAAGGCATTGCAAATGTAAACCTCCCTTTTACTCTTATCCTTTACCCTTCCCTCCCCCCACTCATAACTCTCATGGAAATTGTTTTTGCATAATGACATCCTCTGGGAAAAGGTGTCAGAAGATAATGAGAATATTTGGCAAAGTTACAAACCAGGAGATATACAGAAGATCTCAAGGGGATTTAGTCTGCAGCACTGCTGGAGAGAGAGTGCAATAAATGCTTCACTGATTATTGACTCTCAGGAGTCCGTGGGGAATCAGACTTGTTTTTCTCACTTTACTCACTGGTAAAATTAAGCCCTTAGTCAGGACCCTAGTTACAAGGTAGGAGGGATGCTAGAACTATTGAGGACCTGGAGCACAGGCAACCTCCCAAAAGAAGGGAGGTCCCATTACAACTTTGCGTGTGGCATGAGTTATACTATGCACAAGCCAGAGATGAGTTCGGTGAGGACCTGAGAGCCTCAGCCGCCTGCAGCACTGAGCTTAGGCTGGGCATTTGGGAGAGTGTCATGCTGCAGGCACAGCACATGTAGGGCACTGTGGAGACACATCTACACTTGCACATGTGTTAGCAGGGTGTCTGAGGCACTTTCATGGTCAGTGAAGTCACTGGCACCTAAGATGTGATACTGTTCACATAGGCTTCAGCTCAGCTGCCCAGGCATTAGACATTTAAGATGCCGACACTTGAAAATCAGTCCAAGGTGGAAAGGATAACACAGGAGATGTGTTTGGGAAATGGGTAGTGGGAGATATGCTAGAGCATTTGAAGCAACACTAGATGCCTATGTTATATCAAATTACTTCTCAGTCTCCTCCTAGCTGGTCTGTTAAACCCACGCCCCAGCTCCACTGAATACGCTGGGTCTCCTTTGCCTGGCAGGGGTGGTTGGACACCCAGCATACCTATGGACATCTACATTTAGAACTCATCCCCAAAATGAATAAACCTTCCTCCCACCTGCCCAGGTCTTCATTAGCAGAGCCCTAGTTCCTCCCTTGGGTCAAAAGAGAAATGCTGAGATCATCTGCCCCAGCAGCAAACTCCAAAAGGATGCCAGTTGGATGTCTGAGAGTAAGAGGCTGGTTAGCAATCCTTGCAATTGTGGGAACCCATCTGACCACATGAGCCTGGAGCCCAGTACTGTGCACTGAAGCTAAAACAAAATGCATGTGATACAGGCCAGAATGCTTCCTTCAAGGTTCAGGTTGCAAACATAATAATGACATGTCCTCAGTAGTTTAGGGGTGGTCTAAGTGTATTAATTATCTCTGCCTCGGATGGTTTTCTTTTGTTTTAGTTGGAAGGCATATTTCAGTCTCATGCTATTGCTGATCTTTCACAGTTCAATACAAGTACGCAGAAAAAAATAATTAACTTCTAAGTACAACAAGGAAAAGAAAAGATTTATTAAAAACAATATGAGATACAGACAGGCTCTTTAATTAGGAGAATTACAGGTGAGTAAAATCTTTAAAAAAAAAAGAAAGGAATTTTTGAATGCAAAAATTGCAAGAGGAAAAGATTATATTGGGTTTTGAACATTTTTTAAAAACTGTTTATTTTAGATTAAACTGCAATTTCAGGCACATGTTGCAGGATTGGCATCAGAAGGGTTTGTTTGCTGATATTTAAGAGATGTAATTGCAGCTATTGGCTTTAACTCAGATTTTTTGAGACAATAACTATAGAAATCAGTCTGGAAATAAAGCACAGAGACAAAAGTAAGATACTGGTCAGAGTGAGCTGATTATACATTTCAGTATTTTACAACTGATCTAAACAAGTTCACTGAGAATGATTTACAGAATACTGATGCTAACAGATCCTCTGGTAAGACAGACAAGCTGCAAATAGAATTTTGCTTGGAAATTTTCCATATGAATGGTTATTTTTAATGGGAAATTCAGCTTTCTGCAGAAACAAATGACAATCCCTCTCAGTGAAAAAATCCAACAGTAATGACTATTTTCAGCTGCATTTAACTAAATGGAGCTGACTTAAAGTGCTTCATTTCAGTTCTGCAGTAGATAACATTGGCTTCCTTGCAGTAAGTTTGTTGCTTAATGTAGGTGTAGTTTGAGGGCCTAGTCCCTTCCATAATCAGGGTTTCCCAGAGAACCACAGCACTTTTAGTACAGCTCAAAAATCATCAAGTGTGGTTTTGCAATGACTGCAGCCAGCTCCTTGAGGATTCTCAGATGGATCCCATCAGGCCCATTGATTTGTAGGGATCCAGCTGGAGCAGCAAATCCCACACAAGTTCAGGGTCAGCTGGGAGTTGATCTTTCTCACAGTCATGGTCCTTCAGCTCAGGGCACTGAGACCTGCTTGGTCTGTCATCTAGTTGAAGACAGAGGCAAAGAATGTATAAAACACCTCTGCTTTGTACCTCTTTGGGAGGTGACCATCCTCATCCTGTAATGGGCTGATGTTATTTCTATGCTGCCTTTTGCCATTAGTGTATTTTTAAAATATTTTTATTTTCCCCCACATTTCTGGGCATCTTCAACTCCAGTTGATCTTTGGCTGCATGTATTTTCTCCCTACAGTGGCAAGCTGCATCTCTGTGTTCTTCCCATGTCACTTGACCTTGCTTACACTGGGCATACACCTTGCTTTTTCTCATTAGTTCCCAAAGATCCCTGTTCAGTGAAGCCAGCCTTCTGCCTCATCTGCTTGACTTGCGACATCTTGGAATTGCCTGCTCCTGTGCATTTCCTAGGAGTGTAATAAACCAAAATAAACATTTTATTTTGTCTAAGAATAAATAATTTAATCTCATGTTAAAAAAAATAAAAAGTGACAAAAAGAGAAATTTAAGCATTATCATCTCCTATGGGATGAAACTTGGAAATTTGCTCTCTGTGGCAAAAGAGCCATGGTGATTTTGCATTTCATCTCCTCATTTAGGCTTGTGTCATTCAGACTCTCTGAAAAAATTATAGCTCTGCAGCCCTTGTACAGTGCTCTACAAATTTTAGCATACACCACAAGTTTTAATAGCATTATTAAGCCTCTTTTAGCAACACAAAAGCTGTTATACTGGGATGATTAAGGTGACTTGTCAGCTATGTAGTCATCGCATTCCTGTGAATCACTGCTGAATGCAAAGGACTAGAGGGTTGTTTTTTTAGATGACTTCTTAGTCAGGAAAAAACCAAAAACCTTTATTCTTTCCCTCAGTCTTGCTACAGGCAAAGCAGTAAGTGATGATTCTGAAGTTATCACTTGGCCTGGAGCTAAGCTAACTAGGCAATTATGTAGTGAAGCAAAATGTGGGATATTAAAAAGGCCATGATCCCCCTGTGCATGTCAGAGCCTGGAAAGCCAAGCTGGCTGCTGCCTTTGAGTGCCCAGAGGGTGCACAGTCCAGATGGATCTGGGGTTGAAGAGCAGCAGTGTCCTTGGGGCAGCAGGAAGTTTGCCTCACCAGGGACAGGAGCTCTGTCCCACTTCTGCCCCTTCTTCCTCCTTTCCCTTTTCTGTGACAAGAGGCCAATGCCTGGGTTTACTGCAGCACTGCATCCTCCTGGAGGCAGTTTTGCCTCTACTGGTAAGAAACTTTGAACAAACCTGAACAAAATGCTGTTCTCTGTTGCAAAGGAGCTGTGAGGCCAAAAATCCTTGAAATGGAAGTGCACACATAGGACTCCTTTGCAAAACACCCTCTGTAGCGTTGAAGCACTTACCTCATGTTGCTGACTTAAAGTGGGATGGTACACAGACTTTCTTGTTGCAAAGAGCTTACAGCTTTTTGGCTGAGATTGTCCATGGATGCCTATTCAGTTACTCTTGCATAGTTTAAGTAACACTTAATTCCTTTCAGTCACAAATTATATGCTTCTACTTAACAATAGGCAATACTAGCTTCAAACTTTCATCCCGAAAATCAAATTTAGCAAAAAGACATGCAAATGGGACCCAAAAGAGAGTTGGTTCAAGCTTCTGAAATAAATTATTCTCATATCTGAGAATGAAGAGAGATCTAAATAAGAAAGTGTTATCCTTCTCCAGCTATGTGTCAGGGCAATGACTTTCCTAAATTAAATTAGTTCATAAAGTCTTTCATATAGTATTGGATTCTTCAATAAAAGAAGTGGTCTGTATTCCAGATTCCATATTCTGTAAGATATCATTGCCTCTTCTTGTGGTACAGGGAAAATATGCAGATCTTCTGCTGGTTCCTCTGCCTAGAGGTGCCTTTCACGCTGTTGAAGAGTATATGTCAGGTCAGTGAATGGATCCATGGATCCACCGCAGGGAATGACTGGAATAGCTTTAACCTTCTCTCCTCCCTGGCTGCCCCTAGTCTACAGCTAACTGTAGTGGGCAGAACAAGATCACAGCTCCTTTGCAGGTCTACATTTTAGACCACTTTCAGCGGTACCATGAATAAGCACTTTTGGCACAGTGCATTCAAATGAATGTGCTTGTTTTTCTGTCACTGACTAACAGATATGATCAATTTCAGTGATCTGAAAGTGTAATGGTCCTTTAAAATAGTTCATGTTTTTAGGTAAAGAACATTTTAGATACAGACAGGCAGAAGGACTGCATCTGGTAGTGAGAAAGCACATAGAGAACAGAAGTTTTAAAAATTACCATGCTGATATGTTGTGAATGCATTTGAGTCACTTTGTGCTTTGGTTACTTATCATGAGCAGAAGGCTCATGCCTGGATGTGAGTCATCCAGCAAATATTGCTAATAACATGTTCAGCATTGCCAGATTACAAGTCTAAGCAGAAGCATCTTTGGCATATGTACCCACTGAAATGATGAACAGGGGCCTGCTGTAAAACTGAATACTGAGTTACAGAAACAACCTCTGCTGGGCACCTCACTCCTCTACTAATAAATACTTGCCAACCACTTTAATTATTTCTGTAGCATCTCAGAGAGCTCAAATTGTTTGTACGCAGCAAAAGAATTCCTAGGTTTATTCACAATTGTGTTTGAAGCAGCATGTCATTATTTCCCAGAGAATGAAATAGTCAGTGACACAAAATTATAGCTTCCCTGTCTAGAACAGCATTCCCTTCAAACAGGATGCCAAGAAAAATGAAGCCTCCAAGTGTATTTATAACAGAGAAGGAAATACTGAATATGCTAGACAGAAATCCATGTTCTTTATGTCTTTTCTGTCTTCTGTCACAGGCTTACTGCACAAATGGCTTTGGATAATATTTTCTGGTTATTCAGGTGTCCAGTTCTAACTGAAAATGAATTCAGCACCTGAATACTTTTCTATTTTCACTGGTAGTCCATTTGAAGCTGTGTCACTCCTGTCAATAGGACTAACAGCATGCTGAAAACAAGGATGCTGAAAGCCTCTAAGCCACTCCCTGTATCACTACCGTGATGATGACGATATTGCAAAAAACCAGGACAAATGTGATTTAAATATAAAATTTGAAAAGAAAGCATAAATTTGACTGGTTAGCAATGCAAAAGGCTATTTTAAACACTGTTATCAAGTTGTACATTAAGAAATACAGAAATCTCTTTTACATTAAGTTATTAGGGCAGATGATGTGAAGGAGCAGAAAATGCAGGGACGATGAAAAAATAGTAGACATTATAACAGCAAACTCCTGTCATTTAACCTCATCATATTCTGTCAGGATCTTTTGACTCAAGCAATTTTCCAGCTTTCAGGGTTTCAGTTTGCAATCAAGAGGTGAATGTCTGGACTATTCTAAAATCAACTGCTGAGCTGCAGAAGTGGTTGGTCAGACACATTTGATCACAAACGCCATAGTGATCTGTGGTAAACAGTCTTAAGGAGTTGCAGACATTTTTCCCCTCACATCGTTTGTTGACCTAAGAGTTAAGTTTCACAGCTTCTGCACTAGTTCTTACAGACTGTGAATTCATTTATACCTACCACCAAGATCATTGGAAAAATCAGGTGCAAGTCTCATTTGCAGCTATCTAACTTGGTCTATTCAAATGCAGATAAAGTCACCTTCAATTAATAAATGGTGTGTGAAAATCTCATTTACATTATCAATTAAAAGTGTTCAGAAGTTTTTATAGCCCTGAGTATGAAAGTTTGTGATAATCCAGGATCCTGCAATTTCTATCAGTTTCTCTCCCTTGTGAAATAAAAGCCAGATGTATGGAAGTTAGCAGTGGAGAAAGTGATTTTAAGATAGTACTGTGTCATCATTTTATTAAAAGGTCAATTTAAAAATCCCATTAAAAAGTTAAGTGAAAAAGTACTAAGTGCAATCAGCCATTCAATATTCACCCATCAGCAAGATTCAAAGAGGACATTCATGCTTTTAAGTTTCTTTAATAATCTGTTTCTTTTCCTCCTTGGAAGAAAGGCAATATGCTAACTTTCACTAATGAGCTATAGGTCGAATGTTTTTTTCTTTTGACTATTAAGGCCTTGCTTATGAGTGAAAGTATCACTTCTAAGCTGATCAAGATGAAATCTGCTTCAAGTGAACAGGTTTGAATTGCATAGAATGCTTGCCTGCATTTATGTATTTATATAATGTTGGCATGGGAATATGGCAGTACATCTCTACTTTTCACATCACTAATTTTGCCAAAGTTAGTAGTGGTGAAATGGGTTTGCATGGCCAGAAATTCTTAGGAATTATGTGTCCTGATGGGCTATGTCTGGTTTTATCCTGCTACTGTACTGTCTCTCCCACAGAACCCTATTGCACTGCAAGGATTGCAAACATAAGTAAGTTAATGGATTTTTTCTTGTTTAGTGTGGAAGGCCAAGCTCTCTGTGCCTTGCTGTCCAGCATGACACCACAGAAGAGGAGTACAGGCAGAAAGGTGGAGAAAAACAACCCAAAGCAAGTATTTCTGGAGTTTAGATGGATTTCTGCCAGAACTGGGACGAAATGGGTAAGGCCTGAGGAGCAGTGACTCCGCATCATGATGCACAAAGGCTGAACTTCAGAGAGACTTTTCAGTGAGTGGGAAGGTGCCAGTGGGAATGTGGCCAGGAAGGGAGGCTGCACCTGCTGCCAGCTTCAGAAAGGCTGCAGCCTTCTGCTTCAGACAAGCCTGCCTAAGGCAGCAGAGCAAGGCCAGCGAGAGCCAGGCACTTGCATCTCCTGCTGCAGCCCAGGCAGGGGGGCTTCATATCCCAGTCAACTTAATATTGGGGTTGTACTATTTACCAATTCAACAAAAAAACATTACTAACCTCACTAACCTTCTATGCTCTTATCTTTCCAGCAATCTTGACACAGAAGAGCTCTGTGGTAAGTTCTTTTTTGGGAAAGAACATAATCTATGCCTGCAGCAGCCTTGTGCAAATGAACAAATGAACATCCACGTGATTATTTTTTTCAGTTTAATCTTTGTAGAGCTCAAACAGAAAATAATTTCCACTCAGAAAACTCCTGGGAAAATGCAGATGGCTTATAATATTTTCAGATTCTGTCATCCACTGTGTGCAGAATTTACTTTGAAAATATTTTTCTAATCAGTACTTCACATTCTCTCAAATTCAAGATCTCTTTTGATATAAAGACAGACAGATAGATAGATAGATAATTACTTGTATTTTATTTTCCTTTCATGTGAGATATTTTGTTTTAGTTTCTCACTTTAATATGTATGAATGCTTTAGGAATTTTGAAAAATATTGTCATATTAGTACCCCATTGAAGGAAAATTCATTACTTTCCTCCCACTTGAGCCAGGGACAACAGCAGACAAGTTCTATCATCCTTTGTCACAATAAAACTCCTGCTAGGCCTAGATTTTGACCCAATTACCCATTTCTGTATCTCATTTTGGGCTGTGAATCATTTCCCCAACACCCTGTTTGCTCTCCAGCTGATCTTACAGCATCTGATTTAGGAGTGCTTCTTGCAGCAGAAAACAATTTACAAAAGATTTTTGCAAGTCCTCCCACTAAATGTCTGAAAAAAAAATTATACTTGTCAAAACCAGCCAATTTGTGAGGGAAAGATGGTAGCCTGATAATTTTTCCAGTGGTCAGCAATGTTGAAGACCTTTAGGAGCTGTAAATACTGTCAAGTTGAATATCAGCTCCTTTACTCACTCACAGGGTAACTCTACCCATAGCCAAGAACCCACTAAGAGAAACTTCAGCCTGCAGCTCATAAATATATGACAAGAGACTCATCTGAAGTGAACTGGGCCCTGACAACTGCTGGTTGAACATCTGGCCAAAATTGTATAAACTTGGCTAAGGAAGACAGGTGGTTTTGTTCCACGAGGGATTTACTTCCATTGACATTGCACTGGAGGTGTACAGGCTTGCTGGGCTGAGGGGGTGTCAGTCCAGCACTGATTGTTCACTGTCTGCTTTGATTAAATACAAGCTGCTTCAGCTGCCTTTTAAAACTTTCATATGTTGCCACTAGGGTGTTTCTCACTGGTGAATCTGGTGCTGAGTTTATTCAATACGTGTTTAAGCTTGTGATTATACAGCTTTTTGTGAGTTATCTCAGTTCACCTCAGAAATGAAGCTAAAAAATATCCAGGGTACTAATTCACAATATATTTTCATTCTAAATCGTTTCATTTAATCTTTCAGCAATACCAAGTCACTGTGTTCCTGGTAGCTTATGCTTTCATGATTCCCCAGAGAAGCTCATGCTGACCTCTGAAAAGCCTCAAAGTATTGCCATTTATTATTACAAAAAGCTCCTATTTAATCTCGTTCTTCTTGTCTGCCACTTAGATATTGATTTTTGCACTCTGTCAGGTGATCTGATGTCTAAATGCCTTGTCTATCACAGTCTCTAAGATTTAACATAATTTTCTTTATTTTTCACACTTTTCCCATCCTGTGCCTTCTTCTATTGTATTTCACTACATCAACCAAATGGGAGTTTGGGTCATGATTTCCCAGGTTTTGTTCCTCCTCTTGGTGTAATCCCTCTGACTGAGTTATGTCCCCTGATTTTACATCAGCTTGTTCGGTTAAAATGTCCTTTGCTTTGAGAAGCTACACAAGGACATCCTGCAATGTTATTTCCATTATTTTCATTAAACAGAATTTTGAAGGCATTATATTTGTTGAGAATATAATCACAGCACTGGGACTAGAAACTTATTTGGCCAGTTGTTGGTGTCTTCATTTCTCAGAGAAAAAATTGGTCTCAACCAACCCTGACTCCCAACAGACCCCACTGATCTTATCTCCTCTAAGGGCTTTACCAGAATTATTCATCTTTGAATCAATATAATCAAATTCAGCATACACATAGGAAAAGTTCATTTCCTGCTAGTAATTGTGGACTATTAGACTGAAAATTCAGTTTACAAAGAAGACGTAGATATTTTGAAAATAAGTTTGTTTCAGCTGTCAAATTGGTATTTTACATTTTTTGTGAATTTGGCAACTCCTTTATTGAAAGAAAATGTTTTGAGACAGAGATTTTGGTATTTTAAGTACACTAAGAATGATTTGGCAGAGAAATAATACAAAATTTTTAAAAAATCCTTTTCACTGTAACTCCTTTTCATTTTATATTTAGATATTTAATGATGCCATAACTGAATTCAGACCTGGTAAAGCTGATTTAACGAAATACCGATTTTTCAGGTTATTAGTAGGTGATGTGGGGTTTTGTCTTCTTTTAGATTATTTTTCAAAGCACTTAGGAGAGTATGAAAATGTTCCATCTGTTTTGGAAGACTTAAACATAACCATACTGAAGGCAATGGACAAAACAAAGTAAGTAAAAACTGTGACATTTTCCTTAGGTTGTATATTTTGTTTATTTGAACAGTATTTCTAGTAGTTTCCTTATCTAAATAATGTTACTAATTCATATTTAAATTCTTCCAAACATATATGTTTGTAGCAAAAGTCCAGCAGGATACACTTGTCGAAATTGTTGTATATCAAATCTTAAAGTTCTGTCTGCAAGCTATTACAGTTTGGATATAACCGAATTTGTCTTTGTAAATGGTCTGAAGAATGTTCTTTGTATTGTTGTACCAAGAGGATTGTGTGTCCCATGCCCAGTGTGGGTAACTATCAGAACCAACACTTGGAAATAGACCAAATTTGAAAAAAAATAATGTGGTGGGCTGAGTGAAACCCCCAACCAAGAACAAGACTTAATTTCCATTTGAGGCATTTTAAACAAAAGCAGTGGTCAGAGAGCCTGCCAAGAGGGGGTGGTAGGGCTTTGCCCACCAGCACAGCAAGGGGAACTTTACCCTGGAGGAAGGAGATGTTTCTCGGGGTGAGGTCGGTGTGTCCGTCCGCACACCTGGGCAGCAGTGTAACCGTGCTGCAGGACATGCCAGGCAGCCCAGCCCCCTGGCACTGAGTGCAGTGTGGTCACGCCTGCTCCTCTGTTCAGACCACATCCCAGCTATATGTCTGACCAAAAGTGCATCAATGCACTGGCTGATACACTCCTCTTCTCTGGCTGAACAATATTCTGTGCAAAGTGGAACAGCTTGAAAAGGTGAGGGAAAGCACAAACCAGGGAAGGAGGTGAATCTAGATCCCCCAAACCCAGTCACAGATTCACACCAGGCTTGTCATCAAGAACAGAAATTTCAGCCCAAATTATTCAGTGAGACCGTGTGGGGTCAAAAAATCCTCCTTCCTTTCAGTGAATCAATGGAGAGATCAATGGGGAGGAAGCTGTGCTTCTTTAGTGAAGCTGTTATCTTTGTTTTTTGAGTGTTTGCTAGAGTAGAGTACTCATACATTTTACATGAGCTGCCAAAATTAAAACCTGAAAGTGTAGTTTATTTATTTAGAGCTTAAGCCAGTAAGCTGAATGTCTCTCCATTCATGCTGTGCATCTTCCCCTTCTAATGAAGTGAATGGGCACTGACTCACTGTCTTGTTGAGCTGGATATTCAAAAGCAACAGATTGGTTCATTTTAGCTATGCACAATTTTTTTAAAAAGGCATATATATATAAAATACTGATGCTAAAGGGCAGGATGTGTCATCTCATAACAGCTGGAAGTAAATAAAGGCAGCATTTAAGAATTACTTCAGAAATTCATTACAAAGAGGAGTCCCAGCAGACTAATGAGATTATAAAATGTATGTGCTGGCCTGGCTAGAAATATGGATAAGAAAATCTGGAATATTAATAAGTGGTTAATTTGTCTGCTTGGAGAACTGGTCTAAAATATAACCAAACCAGAATTTCTTTGAATTTTATTTTTCTGACTGAAGATTCAAGCCTAGTGGGTTTTCTCTCTACCAGGAATACTTCAGCTGACTGTTCATTAGAGATGGAAGAAATACAGCAAGGCTGACACTAGAAAAACACTTTTAATTCCATTTAGTAGAAACAGCGTGTGAACACAGTCGAACAAAATATGTGTCCTCAAATATTCTAAAATAGAGCTTTCTGTTAAGGATATTCTCAACCACCACAGCTTTGTATGGTAATTAAATTTTTAAATGAAAATTTGGATTATTCCCAACAGAAACTCAGTTCCTAGGAAACAGGCTGTGTGACTTGAATACCTGACAAATCACTGGAGTGCAAATATTAAAATCTCCATGTTAAATAGTTCAAGTTTTATTGAAGTTTGTGGTCTAAAAACTGGACTATATCCATCTAAAATCAGAGCTGGAGGTGCAGCAAAAGTTAGTTAGCACATTGAGGTAGCATGGATAAATGAGGCCCATCACCAGTGACACACAAGATGTGAAGCAGCTCCTAGCTTGAGCTGACTCCCCACTCAGACAAGGTGCTCAGAAATGGTTGGTCTGGTTGTGAATGGCCATTGACATGCATCCTGGGCAAGCCTTGGGTTTCCTCTCCTAGTGCAATATAAAACTTTGTCACTGTCCTGCCACTGCAGCCACCGAGTCCCTTGAGTAGTCATTGAGTAGTACTATCTTCTAAGCGATGACCTAGCTGGAAAATTCATATCTAGAAAAAAAGTCTGGAATTGAAGACCTACACTTTAAGAACTACCAAGACATGATGTATCTACAGTGGCTGAGTTGGTTTCCAATGACCCAGACCAAATTTCCAAGGACTAAATTGTCCTATTAAAAAACAAAAGTAAAAACTGCTGAGATTGAATCTGAACTCCACCCTGCAAAGCATTGTACTTATTACAGACCCAGTCCTCAGGGTTGCCATGAGCTTTCCATCTACTCTGACTTTGTAGACTGAAGAAAGCTCAGCACCTCTATCAGTCTCTGCTAAACTTTCCCAGTGTGTATGCCACTTCAGGTAGACAGCTCATTCGTTCTTAAATATTTAGTGAAGAAAGGAGGAACTTGGTACTTTATTGATTTATCTAGCTTAGAATCAGGGAAAAAAAATCAGCACTCAGTCCTTTGTATAGAAAATCCCTGCTTTCCTATCAATTCTAGTTGCCTGTACTCAGTAAATACTTTGCACAAGAGGCAGCTGCAGCATTGGAACCCTGGAAAAATTCTTCAGCTCCAGTTTCTAAGGAAACCCTTGAGAAGGAAGATATGTCAGTCTTCAATGAAATAATGGATTGACATGTTTGAAAAATCTAAACTCCTAACCTAATCACAGGGTGCAATCCTTCAGGAACAGGCTACTCCAGCATTGGTCCACTGCAGGGTCCTAAGTCCTGCCAGCCAACCTGCTCCAGCATGCACTGCTCTGTCCGTGGGGCCACAGGTCCTGCCAGGAGCCTACTCCTGTGCAAGCTTCCCACAGGATCACAGCATCCTTTGGGCACATCCACCTGCTCTGGTGTGGGTCTCCTCCACAGGCTGCAGGTGGATCTTTGCTCCATTTTGAACCTCCATGGGCTGCAGGGGCACACCTGCTTCACCACGGTCTGCACCACGGGCTGGAGGGGAATCCAGCTCTGGTGCTTGGAGCACCTCCTCCCCCTCCTTCCCTGACCTTGGTGTCTGCAGAGTTCCTTCCCTCTCATATTCTCACTCCTCTCTTCCCTGGCTGCAATTTGCTCCTATGCAGTAACTTTTTCCCTCTTCTTATATCTGTTATCCCAGAGGTGATACCAGCATCACTGATGGGCTTGGCCTTGGCCAGTGGCAAGTCCATCTTGGAGCCAGGTGGTATTGGCTCTGTTGAACATGGGGGAAGCTTCTGGCAGCTCCTCACAGAAACCATCCCTGTAGTCCCTCTCTTCCCCCCTTCCCCAAACCTTGCCACACAAACCAAATACAATATCCCACCAAGAGCACTGCAACTTGGCTTGACTGGGACTCCTGGATTTAAATCAAGATCAACCAAATTGTCCCCATCACTCCGAATAATTTCCATATCTAGATATTTTTCTTCAACAAATTAGCAGATCACTGACTCCTGCAAGGCAATTTCAGCATGATTTCTGTGTACGTTATTGCCCTCTGTAGTTTGAAAAAGCTGTCAGCACAGCTTTCTTGAAATGGACTTTTCTTCAGTCTTCCGGTAGTCTGCTATCTGAAAGGGAACACATTGAGTCATCTGTGAGAGAAAATGTTCCAGTATGTTAGCAGGTTCAAGAGGCTTTGAACCCAGACTTCCTTTCACTGTTCTGGGGCCAGATCTCTCCAACCTAACCAAACTAAATAGCACCTGGGAAGACAGGAAGCCCTCGGGAGTGTAGGAACCTTTCATGCCCTGTGACTTGATGGGAAAGTGCTAAGCTAAAAACGCAGAGAAATGAATATAGCCAGGAACATCTTTCAGCAGAGAAATGACTGAGTTGCATTTGCAAGCAATCTACTTTCAATACAAACACCATCTAACCAGAGGATGGTAGGGGAGCTACAGTCTTTCTGTTTTCATACTGGTCTCCTAGTGTTTTATCCTTACACAAAGAGGGAAATGTGTCTGAGGATTATTAGAGGGATTTGTAGCATTTGATATTTGATCATTTCTCTGCTCAGGATGGAGAGTCTGCATGAGTTGCTTACACCAAAGTGGTGAGGACAGATTAATCACTGGTGTCCCTTGTTTTTCTTGTACACACCAAGTTGATATTTTCCAGATCAAACTACTATCTGGATAGTTCTGTTTATCTCATTTCTTCTTCATCTTATATACAGGAAGCATTAAAAATTAAACACTCAGCAAAACTTTACAAATGCATTAGAAGGTTTGTTTCTTTTCACCTTTTTTCCTCACATCTTTTATAAAGCATACTTAATTAAAATATTTAAACTTTTTTTTTACCCACATGAACATAGCCCTATCAGCAAGCTGCATTTTTATTACATTCTGTAGCTTGCAGTCACATATATTTATAATTAAGAGACACTTTGCAACCCACAGCACTGAAAATGAAATCTGTCACTGAGTAATGATGTAGATACGTAAAAATAGACCATTTTTTAAGGTGCTTGACATCTTAGTTCTATTGACTTGTGAATATTGAAAATCAGAAACTTACAGACTAAAGAACATGTCTTCCTTAAGTTACCAAGCCATATGATTGTTGCTGTTTGTCAGCTCTTTGATAAGAACAAGTTTTGGTCTATCATTTTGATTTCTGGTATTGCTATAGTTTATTACAAATATATGCAAATATATGGAACCTGCTGCTGGTGGTGAACTATTCTGTACTTGGTAAACTAGCAAAAGCTCATTTAATCACCAAAAATCTAATTTCCATATGGAATTAAATGGACAATTATGGACAATATGAAAGTATTCAGGGGTTTAAGCAGATATCGAAAGGTATTTTAGAAAATCTGGAATATTGAAGGATGTCCAGGATGTCTGCACAGGCCTGACAAACGGTATGCAGGACCTCTAAGAGACCCAGAGGCAGGATGAGACCCTTCTCCTGGGGCAGCAGCTGGAAACCAGGTGGGCTTTTGTAGGGCACTCGTCTCCAGTTTAGGTACTTGAACAGCTCTAAGGTCTCTGAAGGGTTTCTTTTCCCAGAGAAACTGTCTCACAGAGGAAGAGCTGGTGATGCTTACCCTGACCCTAGAGTGTCTTTTATTAGTCAAAACACCCATTTGCAGTTCACTTGTTCCATCTTCTGAAGAGCAGCCCCCTCTCGACTCCTGACTCCAGCCTTGCCTTACACCAACAACAGGGGTCATTTTCCAGCCAGGATGAACCCACTGGCGCTGTCACTGGCACATGTACAATGAAGACTGGCAGCAGAGACTTGCAGGGAAGCAGGGACCATTTCAGGTGATTTTAAATCCATTGCTCCGGAGGACAGTTTATAATTCAGCTTTGGTGAAAATTTAACCACAGGTGACATTGCCAAGAGACTGTGCCAGGGGGATTTCAGGATGGGTCATGCTTCCTGCTCCATGATTTCAGTGACTGTTGGCTTGAGCCTCACCTGACCTGTTAGTCTGTTGTGGAACTGACAATGCTCTTGACATAGAGAGTACCAGCTCTTAACTTACTGGAGTAACACAACTGGAATTCAGACTTTTTGCACTGGCACAGTGGTGAAGTGGTGGGAATTAGGAATCACTGAGAGTGACTGAATGTGGCAGAGCTGCTTCCTCGGGGGAGCAGCACTAAATGCCCATGCAGTTGTTTCTTTCTCCTTGCAAGTGCAGTGTCTGTGTAGAACACGCTCACTCAGCTGTGAGCTGTTTCAAAAGTGACTTAAGACCACCAGAGCTGTTGTAAACGTGATCCAATCTCCAGCAACAAAAAGCTTCATGTCTGAGCTGCTACTTAGATTATATAGGTTCTATTTATTAGATCATATATTGTCATTTTGGAAGGAAATAGTGCTATAGATTATTAAAAAAAAAATTAAAAAAAGGAAACGGAAACTGGCTATTGTACTTAACTGTGTTTATTAAGGTGAAAATTTGATCCAGTGAGTAAGAGTGTGGCTTGACCCAATATAATTTTATATGTGAAGTGCAAATCCAGTTACTACAATGCAACAGCAGTCTCCTGGATAGACCTGGGCAGGACCTTTGAACAGTGAATGGAAAACATTTATCTTTCTTCCACAGAAGGAAGCCAGAAGGTGTTCTAGCTTTGGCTAGAACACTTGATGTACACTTATTCAGAGTGATGGCCTCTGAGTGCACACTACTCCTGTAAATATAGAGGTTCAGTTCTTCTTTAGGAGGCAAAAGCACTGCTGACTTCCATGGAAAGGAATGGCAGACAACGTAGGAAAAGAAGGATGGGACACTGCACATTTTCTCCTTTTCAAACTCCGTAAAGTCTTGCATTCTTTGCTTTGGAGGGACTTTCTTCCCTCCTTTGCAGGTCTTGTATGAAAGACACCAAATGATCTGTCTGTCACAGAAGGGGACCATGCTTGGTGGACTAGCAATATCCATGTGAGCAGCACTAATCAAGACTGGTTTCATCAAGACTGCTTTTTACCCAGCATTTACATATGCAAAACATAAACATTTATTTTAGGATGACAATGAAAGATAATTCTTCGGGGGAGCTACCAAGTTCTCCAATAGCCTTCTGAGTCTTTTGGGGGGAAAAAAGCCCTAACTGGTTTTTACATGTTGCTTGCAAAAACATGGAAAGGGGAGTGCATGGTGTGCAGCAGCAAGATGCTGGATTCAGTGACCAACACAGCATGTCTAATTATTTGCTACTATGAAATCATGCATTTTTCTGCCTTGCTCAAAAACCCCCAAAGCTAAGCAAAGTCAGTGCAGCCTTATTATTACTTGAAAATTTCTTGAATAGTCTAAAAATAGGAACCAGCAAAGTAAAAGAGAAGATTATGGGAGCTGAGAGAGTAACACTTGCAATTTAGTTACTGATGGTGCATTTATGGTAATTATGTAAATCACTGCACTCTTGAGGGTTGATACCCATTATAAACCAGAATACGTAGATTTTTTTTAATTGCATATTTGAATAATAGTAACAGTAGCATTTATGTAAATTATATTGCAAAACAAATTATCTGGCAAAAAAAGCTAGATAAGCATATGTTGACAATAGTGTTCCACAACTAACATTCTGTTTGAGCAAAAATGAAGTTTAAAATTGCTTTTTTGGTTTCACAGAAACAGTGTTAAATTGGCTGGCACCCATTTTGACATGTGATTAGAATTTATTAACATTTTTCACCAAGTCTTTCCTTTAAAATCAGACTTTTTACAAATGCACCTTTCACAGTATGAATGCAGTAAATAGCTGCTCCACAAGAATAACAGGTATTGCTCAGTTTATCCTGAGTATTAATTTTCATGCACTGACTTTGAATCCAGTTCATTTTTCTTTTAGGTTTATCACTTTTTTTTTTTTCACATCAATCAAAAATCATAGAATCAGTGAGGTTTAGAATCATTCACATTGGAAAAGATCCTTAAATTCATCAGGTCCAAGCATTAACCTCCTGACACTGCCAAATCCACCACTAAACCATGTCCCCAAGTGCATATCTGCACGTCTTTTAAATACCTTCAGGGATGGTGACTCAACCACTTCCCTAGGAAGACTGTTCCAGTCAGTAATTGACTTGACTGTCTCTCAGCTGAAGAGAGGAATGCTGGTGATAATGCTAAATATATCACCATCACCTGCTACAAGGCAGAGAGGACCCTATGAATAAACAGCTATTTTCATCTGACACATTATTAAATTATGTTTTGGAATTTTTATTTTTATTTATTTTTAAGATTGTGACTATTAGTGCAAGTCAGGTCAAACTAAGATAAATTCAAAAAGCTGCAAGCAATTAATTCTGAGCAGTCATGCAAGGGTGTTCCAGAGATTTACGCCTTTCCTCTTCTAGCTCCTTATCAGAGTAATGAAAACTCTTGGGAACTTCTTTGATCTTTTCTTGTGGAAGCTTTATACCTACTGGGTCAGAAAGAGACAATGTGCAAATTTTTGCCCATAGCAGAGAAGATGTGTTTAATAGTCAGAAATAAAGAAAAAAAAACAAAAGCAAAAAAACTCCTTAATTTAATATTCATACCTCTAAATAGAAATTGCTTCACAGCAGAAAAATAAACATTTAACTAGCCATTCTCCTCTTGATACCTATCCAAACTACCAGCAGCTTTGAGGTTTTCTATGTGTGCTTACAACCTTCTCCCTGGAGCAATGGCATTACATATTTCCCTGCTACCTGCTAATATCAAACACAGCCAAAACAGTTTCTGGACTCAAAGCCATGTGATGCACCTAACAGCAGTTAAACAGGAGTTACTTTTTATCCATGGGTGAATTTTGTACATACCATTATTGCAGTAGTAGTATTTTACTCCTTCAGTAATCCCAGCACAGGAGAGTGATGAACTGTTCTGATAGAGACCATTACAAATGTGTGACAATATTCTTTCTAATGGGCTATGGCTGCCTATTTTATTTCATTGCTGTTATGTGAGCACTGCAAGTGGTTAGCAGAAATTGTCACTGTTCCAATTCTCTAGATAGAATTTTCAGGGATCATTTATGCTAAATATAACACTTGGATAAACTTGTAAAACCTGTGCCATACTCGAAGTAGAATCCAGTAATTTGGCACATCATGCCCTTGATCACTTTTACAGTGAAGATGCTGTAAAGGTTACATTTGTTGTAAGTCAATACACTGAGCATCTCTAGATATGGCTTCTGGTGAAATTATGATTTTATTCTGTCACTGTTTTGATTACTTGCTACAGTCTGAAGAATTAGATCTTACGAATGGAAATGAAAAAGGGTTGAATTCTTTTTCATTTTGATACAGTTATTCTGACTGATTCCATATCCTCAATTTAAAGTTGTGACCCAGGGCATTGTCCCACTGATTTGGGATCTGAACACACAGGGCAGTGTGTTTATCCCATGATAATGGGAAATTTCAATAGATTATTCCTTATTGAGTTCTACTCAGCAATAACTGGTTTTCAATTGGCTTGAGGATATTTCCTGTAAAGATAAGCATAAATATTTTAAATGAAATTATTTTTAATATTACATAGAAAATAGGAAACAGAAAATTAATATATCAGTTAGAAGGGTCTCCCTCCTCCTCCATCTCAAGGAGCTGCTCTTCTGATAAACAGAGCAGCGTAGTATCAAGTCACCCCAGGGGAGAGCCCTGAGGCTGGCACCAGAGGCTGGAGTATTGAGTTGCTGAACCTGTGGTAACCCTGAGATGTGGAGGCCTCCTTTGCCTTTATAAAAGGAGAACCTCTTGTGCACTTTTTAAGTTAACCATAAGACACTTTTAAAGACCACAGTGACCTTTTCCACAGAAAAATCCCTAATTATGTGTATTTTCAGTTGCATTCAAGGAAACTCAAATCTTTGCTGCTCACAAAGGTCACAGTTGCCTCTTTATGAGGAAGATGTGGAAAATTACCCTCATTCATTCACAATCAGTAAAACTAACAAGCAGAACAATATGTTAACACAGACTTATTTCATCCGGACTGATTTCATCTGCCCAAACTGTGGTGCAGTATAATGCATATGCTAATGAACAGTAATTTACAGCTAATGAAATTCAAGAAACAGGCCATTTTTCTAGTTTATGTACAGACACCATCCATGGGTCCATTATTGATTGGTGGCACAATATACCAACAATACAAATGCTGGGCATACCACTTAAGCTGATTCTACCATAATATACACTCAATAAATTGATACACACTTTTTAAAAAATTCTGAATTAACAACATCTTTCTTCTATGGAAATGTTGTACCAGTGTGTCTCTAGTAAAATACAAAATAAGGTTATTTTCTAAGGAAATAGTGGAGAAATTGTGCCAAAGCATGGCTAGTGACTCCTCAGTGCTGAGAGCTGGGATTGAGGTTTAAATTGAAAAATAAAAGACAATCTTTTTCCCTCCATTACTTAAATTATAAGAATTCTGATTATTTATATAGGCTGAATGCCTTCTTCTGTGATCTTTGAAAAACTTTAGAAGGACAGATAAGAGTATCTTTCAGTGGGCAGGAGTTGAAATTGCCCAACATTGCTCAGAATTGCTGGACTCATCCATTCTTTAATGAAAAAAGTAAATAATTTGTAATTATTTGCCCAACTAGGGGCATTAAGAGAGGTAATTCCACATAGAATAGTTGTAAGCACTAGTATTTGGGTAAAATATACATAAGGAAAGGGTCTCTGATAATTCTAGACTCCCACAGACGATGTTAGCATTTTGCCTGTCTTTCCCATCTTTACAAAAATAGATCTTTATGCCTGATAAGGTAACTCTAAGACATATGTAAAGATCACAACGACCTTTTTCATAGGGAGGCTTTAAACATAGAAATTATGGGACAAGAACATGAAGAAAAAAAAGACTAAATCCCAGTGCAATGCACAAATCTGGAGAAGTTCTAATGAAAAAAATCTTATTAACTTTCAGATGCAGGACAGTTTTTCTGAAGGAGTCAAAAAGCAGTGAGCCTCAGACAGCAGCAAGCATTACTCAGCTAATATTTATATGATCCCCATACCTGCAAGGGCCCACCTGACAGTTTGTAACATTAAACAATATTGATGTACATTTAAGTTGTAATTCAACATACCAGTATCAGATTTACCATGACAGTGAGCAGGAAGCTAGACAGAGGTATCTGCAGCATTTATTTTTTGGATACCCAGAATTTTAAAACACTTTAAACACCCCAAACAATTAAAAAACTTACAGGAAATTGTCAGTTTTGTGATTTTTTTTTTTTCACTTATTTCCAAGAGCACTGGCAAAAGCTCAAAAAAATAATTAATACCTTGGATTACAACTGCAGGGTTTTATTTAGCTGTCCATGCTACACAGATTCACACATGTTGTTCTAATATGCCAGAGAATGAAAATTTTTGGAAATTAAATTATCTCTGTCAGGTTCACTGAAGTTTTAAATCAATTACAATGGAGAAAATGTATAAGAATAAAAAATCAGTTTTCCTATTGCATACATAGATTTCGTGATCATAAAAAGGTTGCCATAAGCATTATTTATAGACTGGTGTGAGTCTCAGGTATTCCCTCAGAGAGACAGAAAATCTCTTAAAAGCATCTATTTTAAAATTTTATCAATGAAAAATTATTTTTTGGAATGTGACTCACACCTGATTAGTCTGAAAACGGAAGAAGTAAATACAGAAGATCACAAAGCTTCTGGCTACATAAATAACTTCTGATGAGCCATGGGTGGTTTAACACCTGAGATTTCTGTAGCAGAAATCTTCCAACAAGAACTAACTTGAACTAACAAGAATAACATATACTGTGAATAGATTGCTGTCATTTGAGAACAAAATGCTTTTAAAGCTATTCTCTGACAATCTTCCATTTTACATTTAAATTTCAGAATATCTTGTTTTTGTGTTCTGATTGCAAAGATAGATGGAAAAATTCTAAGAAGTCTAAAAATCAGAAGGGCATTTCAGCTGTAATTCACATCAGAAAAAACATGGAAGAGTTTAAAAATACCTGTATGCATTTCCAAAATTATTTAAATGTGTTCTCAGAGTAGGTGGCAACACCATTGAAACAATTCTTCTTTAAAGCTAGAGATAGCAGACCATCATCTCTCTTCAGATATGGTCACTAAAGAAATCTTTCATTGAAAGCACCTCATATTTTTTGAAACTGTTTTAGATGGAACTGTACCCAAAGGTTTTCAAGATCGACTGAGTGGGGAGCCAACAAATTCATTCAGAGTTGAAGAGCTGTAAATCTCTTTTGTTTCTCTGTTCCTGATGGGAGCTCAACAAAGTAAGCAGAGACTCTAGGGGTCTGCTCCGTCCTCTCTTTTACATTTATTAATGAGAAAACAAGAAAGTGGGTATTTATCTCATTGTAAAGGTGACCTCCTCACCCCCTCAGAAAGCATTACCTACATGTTACTGCAGAACTATAGAATCACAAAATCACTGAATGGGTATGGTTGGAAGGGGCCACAGTGGGTTTTGGCAGATCTGAGCTTGCCAGAAATGTCAAATTTGACCCCACCCATGGAAATAGGATTTATTGGGCCAGGGAAACAACAGACATAAGAATTTATTTCTGAAATTATCTACATACACAAAAAAGGCATAAATATTTTTAAATACATAAAATATATTGGAAATGTCATTAATTCAAGGAACCACTACTGACTGCAAAGTATAGGTGCAAACTTTTCTAATAACCAAACTCTAGCTCAAATAAATTCTAGATGCATTTCATGAAATCGTGAAATATACAGGTATATGGTTTCAAAATAATTACACAAATTAAAGGAATAAAAATCAGTTAAAGACTGTTGAATTCAGAAAGCAACCTCTCTTACACAAACAGTCCTTCAGCCAGCTGCTAGTGGGGTTTTTCAGGGGAGTATCATAAGCATGTGCCCTGCTCAAAGGCTATTCCCATAATTACTGTGAGAGACAGGCCAGTGGGCTTGATAAACATCTTATCACAACAGTGGATGTGAATTAAAACTTTAAATTCAGTTTTGCAGCTGTCAGTCTTTGGCTTTCCACGCTTAAGAAATAATGTGGTGCTGCCATCAGCTGGAGTTCAGAATGTAAAGAAAAGGTCTTTTTGAGTAGAAACTGTGTTGTGTCTTTGGGCCTCTTAGTCTGGGTGGAATCTGTGTCTATACTTGGAAATTCAGAGTCATTTTTGTACAGAAACATAAAGGTTGCTTATGTGTGTGGCAGCGTATGTGGCAAAAGCCACAGCCCCACAGGCTCGAGACTGGTGGGCACAGCCTGAGGTTGCCACAGTCTGAGGCACACTCCTGCTCAGGGTGAGCTTCTTGGTTCACCCCCAGCGTCCCTTGTACTTTGGATTACATGTTTCAGTTCATTAGTTAGTTGTTACTTTACTTCATGTTCTGTAAAAGGTTATGTTCTAGAAACTTTGTTGCAGTTCAGTTCTCTATTGGTTACATTCTAATCCCTGTACCCCAATTGGTTACTTTCCCCTGCTTGTATCCCTATAAATCCCCTGCTTTCTCTGAGTCTGAGCCTTTGATTGCTCGAGCCTTCAGCTCTCCCGGGTCCCTGTGCCGCCTCTCCTGGACCCCGAACCCTCTCCTGCCTTCCCTGCTGCTTCTCCCGGGAAATAAAAGAGCTGGAAATCACACCAGGGCCCTTGTCTCAGGTCTTTGTCCTTGCCTGTGCCTGCACCATCAGCCCGGGGCTCTCTCTCTCACAGAGGAGCCAGCACTAAAAGAGCTGTCGGAGGAGGCCCTGCATTTGGGGGAAACTGCAAGCGGCAGCCCCCAGGAAACCAGGGTCACTCCCAGAATAACGCTGAGTGGCCTCGAGCAGGCCCCAGAGCCAGCATTATATGTGGTTTGAATGTATAAGCATAGAAATATCCAACCTGTCCTTTCTGAATGAAGTCAACCCTTGTGTGTTTCTAACCTAGTAGGCAAAGCCTGACCTTTTATTTTGGTTTTTTTTTTTCATGTAATTTTTGGGACTATCAGGAAGCTTCCAATTTGGAGCAGTTTGTGACTCACTTTCTTTTGAAGGAGACACTGAACCAGCTGCAGTCCCTCCAGAGCTCCTTGGAGTGTGCCATGGAAACCACAGAGGAGCAGACCCAGCAGGAGAGGTGAGCAAACCCCTCTTCAGCTGCATGAAGGGGCTGGGGAGTGAGGTCACTGTGAACCTCCAAGACCATTTTACTTTTTACCCAGCAATCTAATACAGACAATAACAGGAGAAATAAGGAAACCCTTTTTATTCCATATAGGAACCCACTAATAATTTTCCTGAAATTGAATGCATCTGATCCTGTGGTAGGCTGCACGTAGGAGGATCATTTTGGTACATGCTAGGCTCTGCTGACTTCATTTAAAATCCACGGACAATTTAATATCAAATGCAGAAACCAGACCACTGCAATATGAAGAGCTCTGAAATTACTAAGACAACTGATCGTCTTGTTTGTTTTTAGCAGATTTATGATTTTTTTTCATTCCTAATTGCACAATGCTCTCAATGTTAAAAGACAAAATATCCAGACTTTTGCTTGTCACAGCTTCTTCATAGAATATAGGGCCATAGTCCTGGTTAAAACCTAGCTCTATAAACTTTCAGTCACCTGGGTAGCCTTTATTCATCCAAGGGGTTTAGCTGAATTTAGTACAATTACCTCAGTGATAAATGTTTGTAGAATCAAGGATCAAAACACTTTTCAAAAGTTACTTGTCTACATGGACTTTTTTTTCCTCAGTATGCTATTTTTAAAGATGATAGGGAAAGAAAAATACAAACTGTTGTGTTTTATGGACAAATATCTTAAGACCTCTCTGTGGGAAATGTAATTTTCATGTTTGTTTTGCTGTTGGGTTTGAGATCTCTGAAGTACAGGAATAATACTCTGGGGTTTTGTGCCAGTAGGAATGACCGTAGGAATCAAGCAGGTTTTGAAAGTCTGAGGGTGCACTGAGCATGCACAGTGTCTTTGTATCTCTATTCATATCAGTTCCTCTGCAGTGAAGCTACAAAGCTTCTTGTGAATGAAGAAACTGTGAATGATTTCTCAGGTCAGGTCAGAACCACATCGTGGACAGACTCTGACCTCAAGATTTCTCTCCCTGAAAGATTTAAGTTTATGCCAGTTTAACCCTCTTCTTTTTTTTTTTTTTAAACTTCTTTAATGACCTAATCAAAACTAATGAGTAATAGTGAAAATCAGGAATATAAATCAGTGATCTCAATAGGCATTTTTTATTTAATTCAAAAGGGAACATAGAAACACATTTTTTGAGAACAGAGAGACAAAAGCTCTCCCACATATTTTTCCTTAAGAAACCTCCTGTGTTTCTGTGCAGAAAAGATCCAACAAAACCAGAAGTGGTCTCAATTCAATGGCCAGGAAAACACTCAGCTCAAAGGCTTCAGAGGAACAGCAGCCTCTTATCAAATAACCCTCATTCTAGCACAGGTATGGTATTTCACATTTTAAAGAGACTTAAAACATGCACATACACCCATATATAGAAAAAAAATACACACCATCTTCCTCTCAAAAATTTAATTGAAACATGCAACGAACTCAGATATGTTACTGACAGAAGACAATTTCAATTTCATATAGAAGGTATTAACTTAAACCTGTGAGGAAAATAAATGCCTATCCATAGATCTGAATGATAAAAAATAAAATCATAATCATAGGCCAAATTGTGTGTTTTGGATTGATTCAACAATTTTTTAGGTAATTTTTGCAGCCTTTAGCTATGAATGCAACAGTGAAGGCTGTAAGTTATACACAACCAGGTTCTCTGCCTTAAGTCCCCAGCTGAGGGGAATAAAAAAGAAACAGAAAGGGAAAATATGAAACCTGAAAGAAAAGAATATTTCATTAAAGATAATTTTAAAAAATCTGAAGCAGCACTCCTGCTTTGGAAAATGATAGTGTATTTTGGCAAATGGGATTCTTTGGAAGCAGTGACATTAAGCATGAGGCTGCAGTGAAGGCATCTCTGTGCTTAGTGGTGTGTCCAGAGTCAAGGCATGAAGATGACTGATCTCTCTGCTAAGAGTGACAAGTGACAGGACCTAAGGGAATGGCATCAACTGTGTCAGGGGAGGATTAGGTTGGATATCAGGGAAAAGTTCTTCACCCAGAGGGTGTTTGGGCACTGGAATAAGTGCCCCAGGGAAGTGGTCACAGAACCAAGCCTGACAATCTTTGAGGAGCAAAATAAATTGCAGGCTAAACTTTTGAATATATATATAAAATACAGGAATACCCTATCTACCAGCAATTAAGTAACATCATTTATCTTTTCCAAAGGTTGGATTGAGGAAGACAGCCAGTGGGTGATCCAGATAAACAGACTCCAGAAGCTAACTGATAGACTGGAAAAGAAGGTGTGCAGGTTTTTTCACCTATTTGTTCTCTCACTTCCAGCAAAGCAATCCTTAAAACACAAATGTTTTCAATGCCCCAGTTGCAATCTTTTCAGTCAACGAGTGAAACTTCAACATCATCTACGACACCTAACACTCATCAAACGCCTACATTTTTCTTCTACCTTCCTCTTTCCTATTTCATGAGAGCATGACATGGTTTTTCCATGCTTCCCTTTCCCCTTCCCATCACCACAGATTCAACTTTTCACAAAGATCTGAAAGGTTATATTATTCTATGACCGGAGGATTTTATTGTACTTAGTTACACTTGTTTTAGGGAACATTACAAGCTTCTCTTTCTGGGATCTAATATTTTCCTCTTCCTCTCCAAACCTTCCCATGAAAGCTTGACAGAAAGTTTTGTTTCCTCCTTTCCCATCAGAAAATACTCATCTATAAATATTAAAACACTTTCCTTGTCAGTACAGTTCAACCAGAATGTGATGCAAATCCTTCCTGGGAGCTGGCTGCACCAGCCCCCAAAGCCCAGAAACCACCTGTGGTTCCCACACCAAAGCAGAGCCCTGCAGGAACCTATCAAATGACCCAGGGGATCCAACAATGCCAGGGCTTCCCAGGGCTTGAAAAATCCAGAGCCACATCTGTCTGTGCAGAAAATATCTATTCTTTTTAATTATTATTCAGATTTAATTGCTATCCTGGTGTTCAAAAATTGGTTTATAATCTGAATGTGATGACTTCTTTTTTTCAGAGAAGAAAGAACAGCAGAAGGAAAAGTAAGGTTATAAATTCCTAAGTTGTTCTCCATTTAGTTTCCCTATTGAAGGACAGACAGTTTCAGATAGGCACTGAATAGGGGAGTGGCTGAATTCAGTGGGTTTTGGGACACAGGGTGTCTCTTCCTCCTGATCCACTAGAGGTGTGGTTTTAGGCTGAAGTGCTCTCAGACCTAGGGGTAGGTCTAGTCCCAGTGTGGCTGCTGCTGCTCCTCCCCACAGGTCAGTGCTCACCAGCAGTGAGACTGTGCCTGTACTCCAAAGACATTGGCACAGGTCTCTTCACCAGCACCCACACACAGGCAGCACTTGCAGGGACACGCAACAGCCTGATCCCATTGTTTGTTTCCAGCTGATTGGGATATTCCCCCATGAACATTCTCGTCTAGTATTTGTGGCTGGACCCATACCCCTTACCCAGGCACTGGCTCAGACCTTGGGTCCTGGCACACATATGTCTCCTCTTACTGAACCACTAGTCCAGCTTGAGTTCAGTAGTGAATTGCACATGCAGAAAATAGTTAAATAAGGGATTTAACAAAAAAAAAAAAAAAATCCAATAAATGGTGGTGACTTGGCACAGGGCTCAGCAAGAGACGCATACTGACCTTTCTCTGACCATTGCTCCCTTCCAAATGAAAAAATTGCCCCTAATTGCCCCTTTGGTCCCAGTTTGGTATTTCTGTTATCTCAGCCTTGTTACTGATTAGCTGCATATGGTCACCCCCAGCACTGCTGGCCTTGCTCCAAAAGGAGCCCAATATTTCCTTTGGTTAACCCTACAGTCTGACAGTTTCTCGCATGACTTCTGCTTAACCAGCAGTGAAATTCAGCCATTCCTTGTGGCACTGTCCATAACTTCTGTCAGCTTCTCACTCTGCTCCTTGCCATGCTCAGCAGCTCCTCATGGAGTCCCTTAAGCCTCTGGCCAGGCCATACCCACAAGCCTCTATCCAACTGCTTCCTCCCAGGGGTAATTTCTGCTTGAGAAAGGCAATTATACAGCAGTTGCCACATTAATGACATTTTAGTAGCAAGCAACTTTATTTTTTCTGAATAGATAGAGATTGGATTTTGAAATGTCAAAGTCTACCATGAAAGGTAAGTCTGGCTTTACTCCCCACTTTGCTTTGGAAACAGCAGCTCACTGCCCTGCCACAGTTGCCACCTGATGTGGACTGATGCCAAAAGAAAACATTTAAAAGGATGTTACTTAAAAAGAAATAAATCTGGCATACAGCTTTAATGCAATGCAAATGTTACAGAAAGCAGCCAAACCTTTTATGGTAAATAAACTTACAACAAGGATGTTATAAAATGATCAAATCTGCTACAGACAAATGACAGAGAACCTCAGTCTAAAAAGGAGGTCAGTGTCAAAGTGTCATGGCACAGACCTCCTGTAATTACCTCCTTGTAAATAAAAAACTTGATTTATAAAACATAGCAATTAGATAAGTCTAATTTTCCCAGGAAAAAACCTGTCTATAGCCACCTTTGCCTAACTTTGCATCTGCTTGACTTTGTATCTCACAGCCATATCTGACCATGAGCGGTGTTAAATACCAGCTGTCTTTCAGCAGCGACTGACAGCCCCTCTTTTTGACTTTGCTCTGAAACCCATTAGGAAGGGTTGCACAATCACATTAAAGAGCAATTTTAGAAGCCACCACTTTTCAGCTGATGTGAGGTAGAACTGCAGAGGCATCTTAAAGCCCCAGCTCTGAGCTGCACCAGTCTTTATTTCCAGGCTGTGTGGTACTGGGCTGGCAGGACTTCTGTTCTGCACACTGGGCTATTTCACCTAGGCTCAAAAGCCAAGCCACCTCTGCATGAGCCCACTTTCCACACAGATGGGGAATGTGTCAGTGCTCACGTGCTCTGGGGCCACACAGGCTGTCTGTGCAGACTTACTCCTTCTGTGCAGACATGCTCTGTCTAATATAATAACATTACTGAAGAACTGCTATAGATTATTTTTCACTCCTTGAGGGGTCTAGCAAGTGATGAATCAGTGTTCCTACTGGAAAACTACCCAATGAATGGTAGATTTAGTGTTATCTAAGTCTTCTGCTGTGTTCTGTCTAAGGTGAATTTGACCATGAATCAGTCTTGTAAATTGGTTATTTTCACTTGAGTTCTAATTTACATATACTGGAAAAGAAAAGAATTATTTTCTTGCTACCTTTAGAGAAAGCTTCCAGTACAACTTGAGTTACTCCTTTTCTCTCTTTTTCCATACGTTTCCCACTGAAAGTATAGAACTACAGGAATACGGATTTTTCCCTCAGTAATTTTATCTGAAGTATCTGCACTGACAATAAAGTTGGCTGTCTTTCATACACACAATTTCGTGCCTTTCTATCCACATTCTGTGGGAGGTGTACAACTACACAGCAGTTTCTGAGTACTTACTCCTGCCTTGCTCTGCCACCTGCTGCTGGTGGAGCTCCTCTGCTCATTTGAATTCTACCTGCACACCTCTTGTTGGCTTTTCAGCGAGTACATCATCTGTGCTGGCAGAACAGCTGCTACCTGAGGTTAATCAATCCTCACCCAAGCTGGGACTGGAAGAAAATTTTTCTCTTTGCTGCACAAGAACTGTGTTCAGTGAGAAGAGAAGCAACACTAACAAAGAGTGAGTTTTGCTCCAGCTGCCTATTGTAAATGGATCCGCTTTTTTTTTCCAGGCATACCGATATTTTTCAGGATATCACAGTGGCACTGGGTTAGGAGGTACTGCATGTGCCTGGCAAGTAAAGGATGATTTTGTGTGTGCTACTGGTTGGTGTTTGTGTGAGTCACTGATTCCTGAAGGTGCATCCAGTTTGTGTGCCACATGTAGTGCTCCCTCACAGACACATCTGTTTGCTGCTGCCCAGCCCATCCTCACAGCAAGGGCAGCAGTTCAGAACCTGATCTGGACCATCACGCACATCTCTTTCAATGCTAGAAAACAGCCCCTTGCAACCATAAACCCCCTGTATGGAAGTTTCTTCTGTGTAAAGTTTTATGATTGCACAATAGTAGCTGATAGTTAATTTCAAATTACCATTCTTGCTGATCTCCACAGTCCATGTGACAATTTGAGAGTATGTCTATCTTTTCTTAATTAAGTCCAACATACATTTGTGAACAAGCAGATTTGTTAAAATGAAAAATCACCTGCTGAGCACTATAAATAAAACTTTACAAGACAGCCTGGGCTGGAATTAACCACTGAGGCATGCAAGATCTTGTAAACACCACTTGTGTTTGACTTAGTGCTAATAAAGAAGGGATTTAGTTATACCTTCTTGAGATAAAACAGAATCTAGCTATTGGAATAGCTTGTTAAAAAATGAAAGAGCAAAATAAGGCTGTAGTATTGACTCTTGTATTTTCTATTTTCTTTACAATTGCCTCAAAGGACCTAAAGGTTGAGCCACTTGAAGAGGAAATTTTGGAAGAAAATGCAAGATCTGTAAGTATTTTTCAAGATAATGATTTTGACATTTGATTTTGAACACCGGGTATTGAGACAACAATGTCACCTGGTCTCTTTTGTTAAAAAATAATTTAAAAAAATTTTATCCTCACTTTTTCCAGTGATAAGAATCAATTTTATTTATCAGAATACATTGTGCAAGAGGGAACAGAACAAAACTTGGAATATGTGGGCAAAAAGTTTATATTAATTTTTGCATTGTTTTCAAAGGATAGAGTGAGCTAGAACCTTAACTCGGATAAGGAGTAAAATGTGTCATTAATAAGATTTACCAAATTTGGCAGCAGTGTTTATGAGGTGGTAGTTTCTCTGCTCCAAACACCGCATGCATGCTTTAAATCACAGTTGTACAGCCTCCCTCCTCCCAAAACTGCTATAGGAAACCTTCTCAGGAAAGATGGGTGAGTATCAAGTGCTAAGCAGTAATCAATATTACAACCTACAAAACCAAAAGCATAACCAGAAATAAACTTAATGTTAAACAAGTTTATGTCCCAAGAGTGATACACTAGCGTTCCTAAATTCAGAGCTTTGAACCTAAAAAAATGCAAATCAAATACACATGAAAAAATAGTCAAAATAGATAATCCATTACACTGGATCATTGTTTCATCACAGGAATTGCATTAGATTTTTTTTTAATGAGATTATACAGTATTGGTAGACAGACTGCTTATAATCTATGATGTAACAGTATTAATAATCAAGGCAGAAATGAGTCAAAAACCTGTAAAATAAATAAGGTTGTATTCACTAAGAAGCACATAGTGTTGCTTTATATATTCCATTAGTAAAGTTCACAAGCTTCAATAGATGAATCAATATGTAAACTATTTGAAAGAGCTAACTGATAATTATATTAATTCAGGAAAATAGTTCTTCTGTGCTGCTGAGTGTTCCCATAGACCTTTTTATAAAGATTGTTCCTTTTCTTGTCAAGTTGTGGAGGGAAAAACCCCTCTCTGTTCATCACTTAACATGGGCTGTTTTAGGCATCTCACTCATGTGAGAATCAGGGTTCTAAAAGGTAAAAGACTGTGAAAGCCCCTCAATGAAATCAACAATGCATCCAATGCAGATCGTGAGAATATGCTCCTATCACAAACCTCACACCTGCTGGCATGCAGATTCATCCAAGGAAACACACTGATATTACTGAACATTTCAAAGATCAACCTTTGCTTTGCCCTCTTCTGAAAAGACTGTCTCATTCCGGCTTTGGACAGCTCTCTTTCTCTGAAGTGGACACTTATGCCTAGACATAAAAAGCCATGCTTGAGCATTTCTACTTCTCCACTCCAGAGCACTAAAACAGGGACTGCAAACTTCAAAGGAACTTTTGTGGGTTTTCTTTGATGATTGTGGTTTGTATTATTTCATTATGAATTTTCTGAGTTTAAAGCACAAGAAATTCAGAGGACAACATTACAGTAATATTGTAATGGTTTTGCATCAGCATATAATGATTGTTCAACATCGTATGTCTGTGATAGAAGAAAACGTGGAGGAATTCCGTCTTGCTCTAAAGCACTATGTGGAATCTGCTTCTACTCAAGGTGGCTGCTTGCAGTAGGTACAATACTACTGTCCTTGGGCTGAAGGAAGGAATGTAGCCTTCTTTCTTGAATTACTTGGATTAACCATGAAGAGAGAACCTGTAACACCTTTCTTAGTGGGTTAGGCATGTCTGTAAGAGCTTTTCAAAGACAACTAGAACTAGAAAGAGATGTCAGAATGTGCAGATTTTAAGTACTATCATAAAATGACAATACAAGCTATCCCAAAGATGCTAAACAATCTCTTCAGGCTTGTTAGCTCTGCAGGTCATCAATTCATGACTTCTGGAAGGTCCTAGGCTGAGACTCTTTATTGGAAAACTCATTTGCCATCCTTCATTTGTGCTAACCTGGCAAGGGAGCAACTTATCAACTTGTTTGCCAGTTGTCTGCTTGGTAGCTTTCAGAAGCTTTCTATAAGGTTGTCCTATGAATTTTAATTCATAATAAAGAATTGGAGAGATTAAAAAGCAAAATTTTCAATGAAACTGTGTTTCTGCTTTACTTCTTTTCAAATAAAATAAAACATAGAACTGGGTTAAGAATACGTTTTAGCGGCTTACCACTGTACTTCATTTCTGAATTTAATATAGTGGAGAGATCTACTACCGTGCACACTACAGACCATTATGAAAAATATATTTTTGTGATGTGTATACAATACAGGATCTTCCATATATTCACGGTCTTCAAAGACTGCCTATCACATCGCTGATTTATGAGCCTTGTTGCCATGAGATCAAGACACTTAGGATTTTATTAGTAATGTTCATACAGACCAGAAAATTAAGCTGGAAGAGAGACCTTTCTGTAGTGGTTCTCTTGTAAAGGCAGATTGATGAGGAAAGAAAAACACCCAAAGAGAAGCCCCCTCCCAAAAACGAACATCCAGCAAAACACTGTTGTGACTGCAGACTAGTCAGGGAAGAGCGCTGACATGATTCCAGAATGTTAACAAATGCTGGCAGAAAGTTCCTTTCTTTCCTAAGTTGACAGATGTTTGGTATGTCTGTAATGCCACCTAATGGATGGGCTTTGCTGTAGCTGTATTTGACAGTGACTTGTTTTTTCCAACAGCTTTTGACACTTTTGCTATTTTACCATGTACTTTCAAATACAGCAGGAGAAAACCAATAAACCTTAAAACATTGCTTATAACGTTGTGAAGTATAATCTGAAGTATAATCTGTGAGTATAATCAGTTTTCAAGCACATCATTAGTGAGATCAGCAATCTCACAGTTGGGCACTCAGAGAAATCCATATATATATACTTTCTGTGCTATTTATCTAAATGTCAATTTGAGTACCCAAATGCATAAGTACCCTACACACTATAAAGTTTTATGCTTAGGATAGCAAGCAGGATGATTCTGTGTAGAGGATCAACAGATATTCCATGGACCCATGATAAAATGTTACTTGAATAGCTTAAGAACAAGTAACTAGTACCCAAAACATTGTTTTAAAAGTGTATCTGCAGCAGATATCAGCCTATTCGGCTTTATAGTTCTTATTTATATACCCCATTTGCTTTCTAAGCACCTAAATTCTATGACTTTGATGCATCTCTCATACAGAAAGATAACTGTATGAGCTGATCCTCCCTGAACCACAGCTGTTTGACTGATTTTCTGAATTAGCAGTTAGCACTTTTTTAGATAAATGAAAAATGAGTTTCATCATAAGCATAGTAATATAAAATATTAGTAATTCTAAATAAATATACTACAAAGATTTTTTTTAAAGCTCAGATAATTTGCAGTATATGATCACTATGATCACTCATTTGTTAAATTTATTATTTTGGTTGTTTTGGGGGTTTTGGTTTTGTTGTTTTGCTTTGTGGCATTTTTTTTCAAAAATCACTACATTTGGTCCTACTCATAAGCAGTTTGGAATAAGGTGTTATTGTGTTTCATTAAATTAGTTCTATTGTACCATTCTTAGTGTTTCCATACAGAAGCTTTCAAGCAATTTCCACTTCATTGTTTATGAGTTCTGGGAAAACAGCAATGCCTGGAATAGGTAAGTGCCAGGGTCTTGGTGGCACTTTTTTTTGTTTGTTTTTTGGTAATAGATAAAGTTTTGAAGGTTAGAAATCAATTGTGTAGAAAGACAGTACAAATTACTTTAAATACTGCTAACTGATCTCTTGTTAAATATATCACAATTAGAACAATACTTCAGTTACTAAAGCATTAAATATACTGAAACATAAATAAAAATGTCAGACAGAGCTGATTCAAAATAGAAAAGGTCTGAAAGTGAGTACATCAAGATATAGCATCAGATGGATGCTACTTCATCAGAGACAAAAGAACAGGAAGACAGCAATATTACTAGAGTTTCATGGTAAATAAGCAAAAAGACCCAATTATTGACACAGAAGATGAGTAATCCCACAGCACACTTCAGAATCCAAGTAGTCATGGGGAGTTCCTCCAAAACTTCCCAATCCACGTCACTGAAACCCATCCAATAGACTCCCAGAGTGTCTCTTTTGGGCCCAAAATAGAAATTATAGTGACTAAATGTCCTATCAGCCGAATTCTAGCCTCTGGCAGGCAGATGACTAAGAAATTGAGTAGATACAAAAAGGTTGTCCTTATCTACATGTAGTAAAAAACCCTCAAACCAACCAAACCTATGATCCTGAATCTGTAGACAGAAACTGTTCCTACAGAGATGGAGAAGTGTCTTGAAGCTCAGTTGCTTTCTTCTTGAACAAAACCCCAGCTTCACTGGGTTTCCTGTCACAAAGACTCAAGAACATCAGTAACACATGTCAACACTGTACTGGGTTGCAACCAGGAGATGAGCATCAGGGTGACAGCAAGCTGCACAGAAGAAAACCTGTGTTTAATATAACATGAAGCATTTCACAGCTTATCTGGTCTCCTCTCCTGCTATCACCTTAAGTTTTGAGGCACAGAATTCTCTGTTACAGCATTAATTGTAAAATTTCTAATGCTCATCAAAAAAATTTAGCCCCTTTAAAAATCTTGTTATATTTTTATTTTTTTACATTTATTTAGCCACTTTCAAATGAATTACTGCAAGACATTCCAAAGAAGTAACATGGATTTCTTGGAAACTCCAGAGTGCATCACAACAATGCTAGTCCCTGGTAAATACCAACTTTTCACATTATTTTGTTTGTTCCACGTGAAAGGTCCTGTTGTATTAATGTGTTCCATATGCAAGACCATTGAATAATATCACCCTTAGTCAGATCTGCTTTGTTAAAGTATAGAGGAGGAAGGTACTCCAAATGTTTTTAACCACAGAAATTCAAAATGCATCAGCAAGGGGAAGACCCACAATGCTTTATTTTATATAATGTGAAGTTACACTCGCATACACTGTTTAAGAAACTATTTAGAATAAACAATATTATTTGTGAATGCTAAAATAGACCCTATTTAAGCTTTTTGATTAAGACCTCAACTTATTCCTACTTATATTAACTGAAGGGAGGCTTAATTACTAATAATTTACTAATTATTTCATAATTTGCTAATTTATCTAATAATTTACTAAATATTTACTAACCAATTTATTGTACATACTTTCTGCTGTATTGAAAAAGCAAGGTAGTAAAGATTCCAAATTATTATTCCTAATACAAACCAATGAGCATGTAACATCTTCCTTCTCCAAGAAATGAGAATTAAAAGACACAGTGTAGGATGAAGCAAAGCAAGCATCAGTCCCATATTTACAGAGAGAGGACAGCAATTTATTTTTTTTTATTTTAGAGAACACAAATCCATTACATTGGAGCCCTAATTTCCCATATGCCTGAGTACAGACTAAACGTAAAATAATAAAACCTCACTTAGTAGAAAAATAAATGTAGTCCTGTACCTGGGGTTTCTCCTTAAAAGAAACCAGCCAAGAAATCTTCAGACCTCATGAGCCTGATCTGCACACAAAATTATATGCCAGGAATTCCTGCAGAATCAGGAGATTGCACTTAATGAACCAAGAATCTCTGTAAATCTTGTATCTTACTCGGAAATTATTGGATTTAAGACAGACTTGATTGTAGGAAATGAAGCCTTTTCCCAAAATTATCTGTGTCCAAGAGGCTGCATATGATCCAGCAGCATTCCAGGGTAGTTTATTCACAGTTAAACTACAATTGACATAAAACAAAACGTAAACATAATTTTTAAATGCCTAAATATGGAAGTGTCTGAAATTGGATTCCAAATACTCATTAAAGCATTTACTCTGCCTGCTAAGAAGGATTTTAGTCTGTAGCACTCTATCCTGGCAGACAGTTGCCATAGAAACAGCATTTCTCACTGTGCACTCCTTGTTGGGGTGGGGGGGCCAATGGGAATTAATGCATTCACAGTTCTTTGTACAATTTTATACATCACCTGTAACTTAGAAATCTGTGCAGGGATTTGAACTTTTGACCCATGGAAAATACTTCCCACAACTGATCTATACAAATCATGTTTGTGTTTGAAAGACAGAAAATCTTGAAGTAAGAAATGATGGCTGCAATCCTACCAGTACACTTTACAAAAGAATTCTAGACACCATAAAGTGGTATCACTGTAAAATTAAGAGAAAAAAAAAACCCAGACCTGTCTGTTATTAACACAGATAGGCTCTATTCTAAAAACAAATTTAGCCTCAGAAACTTCCAAACTTCTTTTACACATTCAGATAACTAAGAACTGAATCAACTGCAAATTGTAATCTGAATATGATTCAATCAAAGTTTACAAACCATAAGTCTTTACCAAATAATTAAAATTAGTAAGGATTCACTTATGTGGCCAAGAATGAATCAGGAAGACAGGTTTTCAAGACTGATCCAATATTATCTTAAAGAAAATTAGTTTATCATCAGTTAATAGGAACCACAACCTATTATAACCATTCATACACCTGTTAACTGACCCAGTTGCTTCAGCCAGGGTGGCATGAATAACTCATTTCAGTTTCAGTGAATGTCTAATTTTTACACAAAATCTGGACTCGAAGACACCAGAGAACCTTTGGGTGAAGAAAACATAAGCTTGTGGAAAATTGTTAAACACTTACAGCACTATAATCCATGAAATAAATAGTTAAATTGGCCTTTTTGGGGGCCAAAATTCATTAATCCATTGATGTTTCAGAGACTACTAGGCTTTTATAGCCCGAAGTCAGGTGAGACTCTTAAGTATCTTCTCTTCGTTTTTCTTCATGAATAATAATTTTCATTAAAATTAATGGAAGGATTTATGGATACATTATCAGAAACAAGTTCTGTTAATGAATTTGTGTGGTGTGAGAACTACTGAGCCTAGAATACCCCTCTGCTGAGGGCACTTGGCATCTCAGATACAGTCACAATTCCTTTTCTTCGTTCCCATCACTCTCCATAAATCCTGCATATCCTCTCTGCATAAGGTTCCATTTCAAAAGGCTGAAGGGTAGAGATTGTGGACAGAAATACTATCTATGTCAACAAATAAATAAATTCTGCTCTCTTTCAGCATCAGGTCCTCAATAACAACTAGAAGCTGTGGTTCCAAGTAATGTTAATGTTGCATTGTTTTTCATTACATTAATATTCATATTGCAGTATACAGGTGACTTTATTATGTGATAATATTTGTTGTTATGGATATGATCTTTTCCACTTTATCCATTCTAAAGTCTGGAAAACTGCGTATTTATTACCTTCCCTTCTTTCGATTTGTTCTGTGAAATGATGCATTCTAAAAACTGAAATAAGACAACTATTATAAAGTATTTATTTTGTATATTCAGTCCAAACTGTCGCAGAAAAGTACGTCTTCCTTTGTATGACTAAATGTTTGTGAAAAGTTTTAGTCTTGCATTAATAAACAACCATTACTTACTGCTGCAGTGGTTTCCTTTTACAGAAGAAGTAAGTATAAACACAAACACACATTTTCATACTTGTCTGCAGGAAAGCTGTAAGTCATTAATTAAGAGAATAAACATATGGACAACTCTTTGTGCTAATACAGAACTTTGCTCAGGATATTTTCTGCTCACAACAAGACAAGGCAGTACTATCTTCTCTTAGCAGACTGTAGCCCTTACCCTCGCAAGAGGAAACATATCTGTCTATCCATCATCAGAATAGATCCCCAGACTTAACATTTTGTAACCAATTTGCTTTGAACTCTATGTTCTGACCACTCAGAAAATATCTTCTTTAGAAAATATTTTTCTCAAAATCATTAGAGAAACTGCTGTTAGAGCATAAATAGCCATAAACCTTGAGCTTGTATGGAAGTTCTAGCAGGGGAGCAGGGCCACTGTCTACCCTTGACTTATGAACAGCACCATCTCTATTGGGGAGATCGCCCTCTTCAACCAACTGTGCAGCTTTGGAAGCGCTGAGGGAGGAAGGGACAACCATCAGCCAGCCAGATCAGCTCAATCAACCCTGGTCATCAATGAAGTGACAGATGTTGAAGCCAGACTGCCCTCATATCCAGGGCCCTGGGGCTCCTGGTTGGTGGCAGGGTGAGTCAGCAGTGCCCTGGCAGCCAGGAGGCCCAACCATGTCCTGGGGGCCATCAGGCAACATCGCCAGCCGGGCGAGGAGATTGTCCCGCTCTGCTCTGCACTGAGGTAGTCCCACCTCGAGTCCTGGGGGCAGTTTTGGTCACTACAATACAGGAAAGATGTAAAGGTATCAGAGAGTGTCCAAAGGAGGGCCAGGAGGATGATGAAGGGCTTACAAGAGAAGCCATACGAGGAGTAGCTGAGGTCACTTGGCTCACTCAGCGTGGAGGAGACTGAGGAGAGATGTCACTGTAGTCTGCAACTTACCCTCACAAATGACATCAGTATAAGTCTAAAGGCTTCTTGTCTTTATCAAAGTGAAGATGTCAGTCCACTATTTGGCATGGGATTCTTTTGTCACTATTGACCTACCAACCAAGGAAATACAGTGACATGTGGCACAGATTCAGGGTAGATCCTTAAGTGAAAAATGACACGGAGGTTTGGGACGTTTTTCATTTTCACTAAAAAAAAAAATATGAAAATTATTCTTAAAATAACTGCTTTGAACTTCATGTTAATTATGTGTTGGAGGGGTGAAAAAATTTCTAGTAGGTTACATGTTCTTCAAACAGTTACTCTCCTTTGTATATCTACAAATAAAAAAAACACTTTGATGAATCATACACAGGTAGTAATTTGAGAAGTTTCACTTAAGAGTTTTGAGAGCTACACACAGAAATTTCCTTCAACACATAATGGGAAAAAAGATCCACAGGACCAGTTCTAAGAAACTCCCAGTGATTAAAAACTAACAAAAAAAAGAGTTTTGGATTGTTCAGGGAAAGAAATCTAGTGCTTATCAAATGCAATTTGAAAGATTTTTGCATTACTGAAATTGCCATTTAACATATTCTCATGTAGCTTTCATTATCATTCATGACAGAGGGTAAAAAATCACCTTCAGTACCCAAATGATGTTATTGCAGGTCTGAATACACATTTTGAACTTAATTCTATTAATTAATTCTATTATTGATGCCTGTCAACAGGCAGATGCTTTCAGGAAATACTTGAACTACTGCTTTCCACTTTGCTATTAGATACCATACAGTTTAAGGGAAATAGTGAAAGAACTAACTATGTATTGGGAAACCCATTTACCCATACAAGACATTATTAAAATCTGTCTTGTTCCTCAGTTTTGCCCCTTACTTCCACTTTTCAAAGTCAAGAACACTGGACAATTATTTACAAAGAACTTTCAGGCAATTATTTACAAAGAACTTTTAGGAACACAGTACCTACACAGGTCTCCTGTTCTGATCCACGATGACAGAAGATTTCTCATATTAAGTGAAACTATTAGTTACAGGAGACTTCATACCTTGAAAGAAGGTATATGTATCCACAAAAAATTAAGGAATATCTTGTGTCAAGATGAAGATTTCAAATTAAGAAGAAATAAGTCAAGTTTTGTCAAAAAAAATCCCAGAAACTAGAGGAGTAGATACCCTAAGACACCTGAGATTTGACACAGCCAGTATGTGTTGTTCCATCACTACTTCTGAGGAAGGGAGTTGGGATCGAGCAAAAAAGTCCCAGTCAAGTATTGTTTTAGAATTTATAGTCAGACAAAATGTATGGCTACATAACACAAAGAATTCCATGACAAAATTCTGCCACACCAATATGTAAAATTATTTATATTCACTTTAATCATATTACCATTTCAGGCATTACAAATTAAAGGTTTGTCTCTTAAAGCATTCAGGCAATTACAGCAAGAAACAGGCATTTTCACAGGTTTTACAAAGTCCTACTTCCATCTGTAGGCATCCAAGTACCTTCAAAAATCTTGAAGATCTACATCCTATGTAGCTCCCTCACTGATGGATTTCTGATCTTCCAAAGAACATGTCACTTCTTGCATATGTCAATTAAAGGTTTGTTCTTTACCTGTAAGACAAACCAACCGTCAAATTACTTCAGTTATAACCGATCACTTAAGGTTTTCATTTGTGTCTGCTTGTAACTCTTTTCTACTCCATGTACATTTTACAATTTGTTGTTTTTTTCTTATGGCAAACAGTTCTATTTTCACAAATCACAGAGACTTAATCTAAAATTTTCCTAGAAGACTCTTGGCAACACAGTAACAGCTGTTCAAATGTTGAGCTATGTTTAGGTAGCCCTCATGCACACATCTCAAAAAACCACCAGTGTCCCCCAGGACAAATGCAGTCTGCACTCCACTAACAGTAACAACTGCATCTCCCCGTGCAAGTCACTCTAGGAAATCATCTGAAAATACAACTTCTACTCAGAAATGGGCACATACTTCAGCAGTGGCTTCAAAAATTGAGAACTAGGAAAGTCTTAAGATGGGCATGAACTGGCTGAATACTCAAGTCCATGACAAACTGTTGAAAACCAATGGCTCCAAAATACAATCTCCTTGACACTGTAGGATTGTCTCCTTGTCATTAGAAATTTATTTGCAGGCCACTTTCTGCCACTTTTAAGCATCATTCATTAATTTACACATGCATCTCATCAATCCCTCTGGTTTCTGTGCACGAAAATGGATGACATGGGATAAGTCACCAAACTGGAATTTTGGTTGAACTAGATGATCTCAGTGATTTAATTTTTGTAGGCATCCTCCTTCTTCGTATAACCCAGTGAAAGCATACAGATTATCAAAATTTTCCCCCCTTAGAAACACAAATGCAGGAGAGAGGGGAAAGTTTGGAAATTGAAGAGATTTGAAATTTGAAAACCTATCTGAAAGCAGGTTTACAAACAAATACAGCTTTCATCTTGAAGACAAACAGACATAAAAAGTAAGATCAGGGAAAGCTGATTACAGTCATATATATTAGTTAATTTTTGTTTTTTCAAAGGACAGAAATTTTAAAAGCTTAAAAATGCCTCCAAATGTGGCCAACACAGTAATCACTTGGAAATACTTTTCCATAACAGGAATCCTATTTCTAGCAGAACTACATCCCAATGGTTTCAAAAGCAACCTAGTATGTAGCCTATATTGATAGTATAATGTTTACATGGAAGATATTCCCACACTTGGGGTCTGGAATGCAATCCAGTAGATGTCTTCTCCTAGCATATGAAGTATTTGAGGATTATTTCATCACAAAGGTTAAGGTAGCACATGTGGATATCCTTCACATTCATTATTCATTTCTCTTAATTTCTCCCTAAAACTAAAGACCAGAGATAATGATAATACAAACTGCACTGAGCTCATTAAAATTTTGTATTGGACACTGATGCATGGACAACTAAAACACTGTATTCAGACTTTCACCAAGCTGGAAATTTATCAAGACTGTTCTCTTTTATTTTGAAAACATGGAGACATTGACCTTTTTCCTGAAAACAAATTAAAAAGCCTTTCCCTTTATATGGTGCCACAGTAACATGTCAAAAAGCAACTGGGTAAGTTACATACAAAAGTTGTGCTGAACTATACAATCTGTCTTTTGAAGGGTTTACCAATTTGGCAGGCTAGTCTGAAGGAAAATGTTTCCTGTCAAATGGCTTGTCAAAAGCTTCATGGATGTTTTTATAACTTCACTTCATACAAAAAAATGCACTTACTGGCTTTTCAAGTACAACTGGATGATCAGGAAGAAACTCTGGCTTCTTCTGAGAGAGAGAAACACTTGAAAGCTTCAGAAGGAAATCTCTGCTGTATTGGATCCTTTCTGTGAATGTACAAAATCACTGAGTTCAACATTGTTGTTTAAGGGATTAAGGTTGGGACTACAGTTTTTCTTTCTCAGACTGTAGACTTGACAAGAGACAAGCTGACAACATCAGCTATGATTGGGATTTTTTTCCTGCCTTTGACCACAAACAATTGCAGTAACTGCTGAACCTATGGGAGAGCATGTGGGTAACTTTAGAAAGAATAGTTTAAAGAATATGACATGCTTGAAAACTTAACAGATTGTTTTTTCCTCCCCTTGATTAAAAACCTATGGAGATGATGACTTCTGTAAGGCCTCTGACATGGTTCCCCCAACATCCTTCTTTGTAAATTGGAGAGATATGGATTAGATGGGTGGATGAGAAGCTGGTTGCACAGGTGCATCTGATCTCATGTTGGAACAAGTCCAGAGGAGAGTCACTTAAGGTGATCACAGTGCTGAACATGTCTCCTATGAAGACGAGTGAGATAGCTGGGGTTGTTCAGCCTGGAGAAGAGTCTTGGGAGACCTTGGGGTAGCCTTCCAGAACATAAAAGGGCCTACAAAAAGGCTAGAGAGGGACTTTTCAGAGGCATGTAGTGATAAGGGGGAATGGCCTTAAGATGAAGGACAGTAGGTTTAGGTTAGATATGAGGAAGAAATTCTTTACTTGGAGGATGGTGAAGCACTGAAAAAGGTTGCCCAGAGAAGCTGTGGATGCTCCAGTCCTGGGAGTGGTCAATACCATGTTGGATGGGGCTTTGAATAACCTGATAAAGTGGAAGGTGTCCCCCACCTGTAGCAGAGGGTTAGAACTTGATGATCTTCAAGTCCCCTACAACCCAAACCGTTCTATGATCCAAAGAGTAGTGGTCAACAGTTCCATGTCTGGATGTAGATCAGTGAGTGATGAGTGGTGTCCTTCAGGACTCCATATTTGGATCACTACTGTTTAATATCTTTATCAATGGCAGGCAGTGGGATTGAGTGCACCCTCAGCAAATCTGTAGATGACACCAAGTTGAGTGGTGCAGTTGACACAACTATGGACGGGATCCCATCCAGAGGGACTCAGAAAAGCTCAAGAAGTGAGCTTACAGGGACCCCATGCTGGTTAACTACAGAGACAGATAACTGAAGGCAGAGTACCACTGAAGAGACATCAAATGGAAATTATTATCTAGAACTTAAAGTACAGCTGAACATAAATGGAGTTCTAGAAGAAATTTTACAGTACAAGGGAAAAAAAAAGAAAACAAAAGACTTCTTTATGCTCAGTAGCTGAATAGCAGGACCTCTAAAGTTGTGTTGTTCTGAAGGAAAAGATTACAACAACCAGCAAACAAACAAAAGCCCTTTGAAAACAAGCATGAGGAAAAGTTTGACATTGTGGAGAATTGTGGAGAAGGCTCAGGGAGACATCACAGAGTAACTAACCACTGAGAAAGATCAAAAGTGACGGCTTATACAAGAGACCAGGATCTGATGAGAAGCCATTTAAGATCTCATAGAACAAAACAATCTCTACACATCACAAGCAGAATCCATGAGTAAGGATCAGAAAGCCACCACCAAACAAAAAGAACCTGACAAGTCTGACATCCAGCTAAATCCAAAGAACAGAACTCTATTCTATTTATCAAGACCAAGAAGAGAAGAAATGAACCTGAGCTTGAAAGCAGATACATGGAAGACTTACTGCCAAGTCAGTAACACCTGACAGAGTAGAACTACTACTCAAGAACCTGAGAGATGGTAACCTCAGACTGAGAAAAATAAAAAGAGGCTCAATAAAACTTAATAGCTTTCTTTCAATTTTCGAGTACTAAGAGCAATGGAACATATCACGTCTTCAGAGATTACTTAGGGATTGGAGATTACAGATGGAGATGTAGGATGCCTAGATGTCTTCTAATTACAGAAGACACAAATGAAATTGTCTCAATAAACTGGTGACCTAACCTAGATCACTGATGAAATTCCTGTGACATGTTTAAGAATGAAAAATTAGGTAGGAAGCAGGGCAGAGAAGTACTGTGAGAATTCATTTGAAATCTGAGATTATCCCTCAATAATAATAAAAAAAAGGAGTAAAATTTTGGCTTGTTTAAACTACCAATACTCCATGAGTACTGAGTGACAGGCAATACAGAGACAAAAGCATAAGGAGCAAACCTTAAGGACAGCACTGACGCAAAAATATACCACCCAGGAATAATCATAAAACAAATTCATTTATATCTAACCACCCAAATATTAGTATTTCAGAACCACTGCAGTAAGAGTACAAGGAAGCCAAAATACTGAGTTCTAAAATTGATTATATGCAATAGTCTGTATGCCACAACTGACCCCTGCAACTGGCTAAGGGATGCAACTCAAATCTGTACTTCTATAAATACAAGAAATTTATACAAAACCAGGATTTTGTGTGAAGCTTTTTTTTATGTTTGGGGTCTGGGTTTTTGGGGATTGGTTGTTTTTTATTTGTTTGTTTTGTTGGGCTTATTTAGTTTTTTTTAAGACAGTTACATCCTTACATGCAAGCAAGTCTAACAGTGGAAGTTTCTACCTCAGTTATGGTCAAATTTTACACCTTCTCTAGAGTGTTATGTGAAAACCAGAAATGTCTCATATTGGTCTCTAAGGTATCAATGAACTGGCTAATCAGAAAAAATAAAATGCAGCCCCCATCACTTCAAAGTTCAGGTATGTTCCATCCAGAAAATACAGTCCTGACATGCAATATTTTACCTTTTTTTGCTCCTGATTCATGTTGTTTTGGTTGACAGAGCATCACAGTTTGAGTTAAAATCTTCACTTCAGTCATTTCAGATGACTAAAATAGGAAGGAAAGTTATGAAGCTGATCTCCTTTAAGCACATTTAAACAAGGATGCATGTTTCTTAGTTAAGAATAATAGTGGTAGTGCAGTTTAATTTGAACCTGTAGAACGTTTGTTACTCTTGACTACATACATTAAATATAAATAAAATAATAGGTGAACATATTTCAGAGCCATTTTTTACACAGAATTTTACAGTGCTATTGTTCGTTTTTAAAAAACACAATTATCTCCTCCTTTTCTATTATCCCATACAAAACACAGTCACAAGCTGCTACACTTGAGAATAATAAAAGCAGGAAGGACTTTCCTTAAGACCAAAGGATGAACTTGGATTGTCTCACTCAGCAAAAAAGTTTTTTCGTAAGCATCAAGACCCAGTATCCTCAGTACAATGTCAAGTTCCCCCCAGCTGCCAAAACCTTGAATAAAGTGCTTTGGAAAGTAGGAAAGCACTTTATCCTCAAAAGTTTGTCTTGGCTCTGAAAGGCTCTACAGGCTTGGCATCATCTTAGCATCATTCTGAGGCAGATGGGAAGGGGGCAAGAACTGAAAATTGCTCATCAAGCAGAAGTCCATAGGGGACTATTCAGATGAATATTTGGGATACCCATGAAAGAGTTCATGGTCAAAAATATTATTAAAAAGTATTTTCCATATATTATGCCAAAGAAAAAATTTTAAAAATATAAAAAATACAGCTATACTTATATCAAACAAATGCAATATGCAGCTACATGTAGCCAAATACTGATGAAACTGAATACAACACTGATGACCAGAGGCATATTTAAAAGGCAACAGTTTGCTCTCCTAAGTAACTATTGCTCAAGAGACAAGTGTAAGTGTTAATTTTCTTATGTGGAACCAAAGAGAAGCTCCCAAGACCCTGACTTGTTTTTTCAGATTTTTGTTAAAGTCAAAGGCAACTTGCAGAAGCTTCATACAATAAAAGACTACAGGATTACTAACAGGATTACTAAAACTCTTCTAAAATAAAAAAAAAAAAAGTAAAAATGAAGGATCAGGCATTTGTTCTAACAAAAACGTCATATCTATCAACGCTGTGAAAAAACATTCAAATCAGAATGAACAGAAAATCAAATTCAGGCTATGAAAAGATAAGCATTCAGAGTTGGAAGACTTCAAACTTCATTTTGCAGCAAACAGCTACAACCAATTTCAGGTCTGAAGGACACATCCATAGTTTGTCCAAACCCAAGCAATTTTAGCTATAAAACATAAAGTTTTATGACATTTGCTGTCTCGCATTTGTGTATGTTCTAACAACGAAAAAATTTTAATGTTATTATTTACACATAATAAGCAAAGAAAGAATACATGCACTTTAAAAGAGCTGTCTTGCATTCAATGAAGACTAAAGAAATGCCACACACTTTCATAAGAATCTTAAATTCCTAAGCTGCATATTTCAGCTATTCGTGCATGCAAATACCAGGGAAAGGCATTCCTGAAACTCGTAATTCTTCTGAACAGTTCTGACACTGCTGGTTTAAAACATTCAGATTCAAGGACACTCCTAGCTGGAAAGACTTTTCATTTCATTACATAACAGATCAGCTGCCCTCCAATTTATAAATATTTATATATTTACTCAATACTCACCCAGTTAACCTTACTCTGCAAACATACTTCGGTGCTGCTGGGTAATTCAGTACGAACGTTTAATGCAATGGGTGATGCTGCTGGAGATAAAACATTAAGAAAAAATAATTTCAATAGACTCCACATTATTATCCTGTGATACTTTCCCCAAGAATATTACTTGCTGCACAGAGATTATACAGGCATTTATGCACAACTTAAAAGTTCTACATCACCACAGGACCCCTTTTCCATTTCTTCTATAAATTTTATACAGAGTAAAAATTTATGATGTCACTTAGCTTCAGTCCACATCAGCAGAGCTGATGATTCTTTGGCCACCAAAAATTTCTAACTTAACAATAATAACAGCTGTAATACTGCAATATCTAGGAGATACATAGAGATTTAAAAACAAAACTAAAATATTCACACCTGACATAAATAATGCATGATTTATTTTTTTAAGCTTTTTTGGTTTTTTTGTTTCAAACTTGTATGAAAGCTAGATAAGAACAATGCAGTGCAGGGTACTGTACTTGCAATAAAACCTAAATAATTTATTTGTTAAATTATGTGTATTTTATGTTTTCAATAGCAGGAGTTAACCAGCCCAAGAAATCCAAAGTCAAGAGAGAAGCCTTATCCAGCTTTCTGAAGACAGATTTCAGATGCCAAGCTAGAAGAGCACCACCAAAAGTTTTGGATAAACCTAACATAGTTTAAACTCAGATTTTAACACAGAGATGATGTACTAAGCTCAAGATACACACAACAACAAGATATTTATCTAACACACAACAAGATATTTATTCACTGTAGTTTGAACAAAGTAATCTAAAACCAAAACAAGACACATTACACATTATTGTTATTTCCCCAAACACAACCCAAATTTTGGCAAAGTTAACTGCACCTTTGCCATACTACTCACCTTGTTTAGAAGAAAGCTGATGCACAGGTCGTGCTGGCTGAAGGGATTTGCCAATAAACTTTTTTGCTTCTGTAACATTTTGAAACATCGCACTTCAAAAAAGCAGCTGAAATCATTAGCATGCAGTTTCACGTATGGGTATAAAGCAAGAAGAGCAATCTACCTACCACTCGTTAGTTGCAATTGACAAGACACTACTGTATTTGGGCAGAAAAAAGCAAAAATGTCTGATGCAGCAATTTTTTTATATGACTGAATATGCTGGATAAAAATTGCATGAAAACAGAATCAGACATCTCTCTCATTTTTCCTTCCAGCTGAGCTACCCTAACTTCTTCTCAAGAAGATTTTTTTCCTGTATGTCTGTGTATGCATTTGGAGAAAGGAGATGGAGACGTGAGATGGAAATGAGGGGTTTTCTAATTATTTAGTTCAATGGGTTTTTAATTAACTAACATCAGCATGTTAGTTAATCATCACATTCTGCTGTCTGCCCAGGAGGTTGTTACATATCTACATAAACTTACAGAATTGCTTTTTAATATCTACTTTGGTTAAATTAATACAATTTTGTATCTTCCCACTCAGTTTAGCTACTACAGAAGCATCAAAAACTGCTAAGGTGATACTGGGCTGAAAAATCTCACATTTTAAGTAAAAAACACACTTTCAGTAAACAGGTGGCAAATGTTCATTTGTAATGTCTGTATCTTAATGTAACTCCTTCCCACTCCCATCTCTTGTCAACTGGGAGATTTTATGATTTGAAAGAACTTTAGCTTCTTTTAAAGAATACCAGTAAAAATAATCAACACAATAAAAATGATACTGAAATTGTTTTCTCTAAGAAAGTTTACAAGTCATGGGAATAATTGCTATAGAAAAAAAAAATCAAGAAATGATCACAACTGTAGGAATTACAACTACATTATCAATTTTCAGTATGGATCAGGAAAAGAGAAGTTAGGCTATTTAAAATATGATCCAGTATCATACCCCACTTTAGTTGGTCTTTGCATTATAGGAAAAAACTAAAAATAGTCTGAGAATGTATTACATTATAATTTTTTGAACGCTGAGCTTCTAACATAGTCAAGTAACAATTTTTCAGCATATGAGGTTAGAGCTTTTGTTAGGGCATGGGTTGGACTGTTAGGGCATGGGCTGGACTCAGTGATCTTGGAGGTCTCTCCCAACCTGATGATTCTGTGATTCTATGAGTCCACTCAGGTCTAGAAACCAACTGTTTAATGGTTACTGTCCAAATGAGAACAACTTAACTAAAGCAAAAAAAAAAAAAATTCTGATTTGATTCTCTGATTTTTCTACCTGCTCATCTTAAAAAGCAAACACTTAAAAGCTGTAGTCAAAAGCAGCAATGAAAATTTCTGCAGCTGAATTAACTAAGACTACAGATATGGATGACGTATTTCATTTCACCCAGATTAGGAATGCTTGTATAAATCATATTTATCCTAGATACTGAATTTCCACAGAAAGCAATGCAGTAATAATACACAGTTGCATCAGAAGAGTGGGAAAAAAACCAAACCCAAAACAGCCAAGTTTTTTTTTCATGCCCTGACTACAAATGACAAGCACACTTTTTAAAAACAGGGAAACCTATTTAAGAGGCTGGCTAACTTCTAGAATGCAGCACAACTGTATTTTTTATAGTTTTCTGACAATAAAAACAAGTTGTGTGGTTACAGCAAAGCAACACATTTTGCCCTTCTTCTCTCACCCTCCCCTGGGAAGAGGCTAGAAAAGATCTCAAGTTATCTAGCCCAATCTCCCCAATTAATAAAGTGTTCTTTCTGATCAGTATCAAGAAAAGTGGAGAAAGAATAGTTTTAATAGCTGAGAAATAAACTGCTTCCCTGAGAGACTACTGCAGTAGGGGCAGCATCCCAAGACTTTCCCCTCACGAAGAGCACACTGCTTTTCTGGGGTCATTCCCATGGGACACCTGCCCAGCAGAAGGGAAGCCTTCAGGAACCAGCCAACAAGCCCAGTAGCGGTTCTGCAGAACCCAGGATTTTTTTCGTATCTTAACAAGTTGGATATTGACAGCAGCCGTCTTACGAGGGCCCACCTCAGGTGTTCTTTGGAAGACTGTTTCCTGAATGCGTGAGAGGGAATTGACGCTATTTTCGTGAAAAATCCCCACGAGTAACCAAAGACTGACCGTACGCCGTCGCCCGAAATGGCACCGCACTCGGAGCCCCACAGCCCTCACGAAACCAAACCTCCCTCCGCC
>VZRZ01008878.1:0-37704 GCA_013398175.1 Climacteris rufus | reverse complement strand
GGGCGGGGCCGTTCAACGTCGCGCCGCGGGCCGGGCCCGGCCGGGCGGCTCCGCGGGGCTGCTCCGCCGCCCGCCGCTTCCCTTGGGATTCAGGGAAGCCGGGCAGGCCTGAGCGGTGCCGTACCGAGGAGCAGGATGGGCGAGATGAGCTTGCTGCTGCCCATCTCCCTCTTGGTCACACCTGAGAGGGACTGGAGATGGATAAAGGTGGTGTCCTCCTGTGGCCCACAAAGCGAGTCATGTTCTGTCAGGGCTTTACAGTGGGAATTGGGAGAAATAAGGGACTTTTGAACACAACTGTGAGGCCTCCACAGGTAGCCTTACCCAGAAAGAAAAGGGCAATCTGCAGGCCTTGAAAGCTGTCAGTGAATTGGAAAACTGCCCTCACCAATCCACCCCATGGCACCAGGCAGGACGCACCAGAGAACGGCCTCTGGCTTCTGGGTTACAAAAGTGATGGCATCCTGTACGCTTTGGAAATTCAAATGTACTTTTTCTCACAACACATAATAAACAATAACAATGGAAATGCCCTGCTAACTCCCAGAGGAGCAGACTAAAATTCCCTGATGTTGGTTTGCTGGATTTCATGGCCACCTTTCTTAAGTATATGACATTAAATAAAAGCCCTTAACTCTTTGTTGATTTTTTGAATATATATTTCACATCACCTACTGAGACCTCCAGAGGTTCAGATTAGAGTGATAACGTCAAGTACATAATTACAGAAAGAGCAAGTACTTAATTATTAATATCCAATGTTAAGATTTATAGTCCTGGCTTGTTTATAAAGACTGTTTTATTCCATCAAGCATCATGGTTCTTTTTAGCTGCAGTCTCTGAATTTTATTAAGTATTCAGAGTGGAATCTGTCCCTGAAATAGCAGCTATTATATACAGATGTCATGCTCCTACAGCCTTCTCTCCTAACGCATCATCTTCCAGTTGGTTTCCTGGAACCAACTTCCAGTTGGTTTCCTGTTCATGCATGATGCATGATCACCTTCTATTTGCAGACACTGATGCAGCACACTGGCACACTCACTAACCCATTTGCTGCCGTTTACAGTCTGATTTAAAGTAATTTCTCCCAAGTGAGTTAGTTTATACTCATACATATCCTGTTTCTTCTGACCCACCATCTATTCTCACAAGATTGTCATGTAAAACAGTTGCCCTCCTGTTCATATCAACCATTCCCTTAGCTACATCAGAACTAAATATCAATTATTAATATGCAAGTGCACATAAATATTAAATCGCTCTGGCTGTTACTCCAGAACTGTTACAATGGGAAGGTCAGTGGGGTAAATAAGATAAAGGTATGATTTTTCATGGGGCTGTTGTGCTGTTTGAAAGAAGCGTGTCAGGTGCTGCAAACCAGATTTGCACAAAATCAACACCAATCTTCTTGACATATTGAAATGGTATCACATACAGGTGTAGAAGTACATATTCTTCCAGTATTTTTTCAGATTTAAATATGCTAAGGATGAACTAAACAGTAAAAAAACACACTTCTGTTTTTCATAGAGGCTGTAAACTGGGCTGCTGCTTTTATTTTGTAAGGGAAGGAGAAGGGGCAGGAGCAGAAACGGGAAAAAAAAAAAAAAAAAAAGGACCGTGCCAGGTATTTTGAAAGCTTGTTGCTTCTGGGCCTGCTGGGAAGATGGAAATATTTGGGCTTGTAATGGCTGTGTTTTGAGGCACTGGCCGTCCCAGCAGGAGCAGTTCTCACCTCGCACGCTGCTGCCCAGGAGCTGGCAATAGGAACACGGCAGCGGGGCCGCTTTTCCAGCCTGGCATGAGGAGCACTGGCCTGCAGCCACCTCAGAGATCCCAGCAACCTGCTCTCCAAGCAAATTTGCCTGTGCCTAGAGAGAATCATGATTCTCACTGTGGGAAATGAAAACACGAAGTGAATGTTAGCTTATCAGTTGTCTCCCAGTTTGTCTGGTGCTGGTACTTACACTACTGGAAATTATACAATAATTAATTTGAAGGTCCAATGACATGCCTAGCCAACAGAGATTTACTATATGTTGCAAAATATAAATATTAAAGGTTTTATAGCTGTGTGAGCAAAATGCATATATGTAAGAGAAAAACCACCCCAAAACCAACTGTTTTTTCTATTTGGTGAACTAATTTGAGAACTTATTTATTTTTAGCATACCGATTGTGCTCCTGAAGGCTTGCAGAAAGTGACACAATCAAACTTGATACGGTACAGGAAATCAGAAGACATTTATGAAAGACAGTATCAATATTGTACATGTAAAAATGAGCAATTGCACATCTAAATGAGCATGTAATTGTAATTGCATATGATTTTAGTTTTGTAATGGATGGCACTTAACAGCAAAGTAATGGCTTTATGCTGAAGTGAAAGGACTCTTGGGTCAGCCTGAGGGCAGACTTGTAGTTGCAAGTTTACAAAGCCGTTTTCAGTGTAATTTGATACTCAGTTGTGCGCCAAATGTAATCAGTCTATTTGCATATGTAATTGTAATTTATTTAGCAGTACTTTGGTGGGAGACATTTTTCCCCCTAAAGCCACTTTTGAAGTAATTTCATCACAAAGAGAAACAAAACAGGAAAAGGCCTTATTTCCGATGTTGTACTTTATTAAGTCAGTCAACAGAACAAACATTGAGGGTCAAGAATGTGCACGTGTGCATGTGCATGTGTGTATATATATATATACATACATATGTGTGTGTGTGTGTGCACACAGAATATTATAGTTGTACTTTTGTGAAGTGGCCACTTTCACCTAAGCTGGTGACTTGCCCTGTGGAGGCAGCCCAGGGAAAGAACACAAAAGCTTTTTTACTCTCTGACTGTTCCTGAAATTGATCTACTTAATATATTTAGGCTCATCTTGCAACAGAGTTAAGAATTCAGAATATTAATCATGAGTATTAATCTTGTCCTTATTGACTACAGAAACTGTTGAAGTAAAAGGGAGAAGCTGTTGCTGTATTTAGTGCTTACCATGTGTAACTAAATAGAGGCTTGAATGTTTATGATCAGCATATAATACTATATAAAATAATATATGAAATATATTTTCTTCACATAGAAAAATTCTTTAAAGTCTGTCAACTGTCATGCTTCTCAGATTAGGTTTTGGTATTTTCCTTTAAAATGAATTTTCTGGTAACATTAATTGTAACATTCTCAATGTTTTTCTTTAGATTTCTGATTTCTTTAAATGTGGAGAAAAAATCTTAACAACATGGATCAAAGGCGCCATGTAAGTACCAAAGGATCCCTAAATGACAGATAAAACTAATTTTATAAATAAAATATATATCAAAACTAAACATTCGTTATTTTGGGGGAGGTCTGCCTTGTTCATCTCTCATTGCTGAGGGACAGCAGTACTGAATTGCAGAGGCTAATTGCTGCACCTGAACTGAAGGTGCATTCAGGATGCACTGAATATTCTCAGTGACTGCAGACACCGACTATCAGCATTTCAACTGACCGTATTTTGTAGGCTCTGAAGCACCAGCTGCATGTCCTGCTTCTTGAAGGGGATCCCAGAAGCCACAGGAAGGAGGATGAAAAGGCAGAAAGGCCCACGAAACTTGTAAACTCTGCTGTGCCACAGAGTATCTGGGTAGCAGGGTCTGCACTTACTGCCTGGGCCAGCCACAGGCACTGCACCTCTCTCAGTGTTGCCCTTTTGTTTTGATACACAAAACTGTGTCTCTGTTGAAGGAACTAGGCTGTGGAGAGCATGGCTCAGATGCAGAGCTTCAGTTTGCTATGATTACTTTGGATAGTGGAAGATGCCATGGGACAGTTGATGCCTAGAGAAGGAAAACTGATAGACTGCAGCTAATAGCTTGATTAACTAACTTTGTATATGAAGGAGGGTATCAGAGAGTAGCAAGGTATCTGCTGTTTGCTTTTTTTTTTATCAACAAAAGCATAAGGTAAAGAAGTTAGGAAAGATTTGTGGTTCTGCGTAGAATCAATCAATAAAAATTCATCTATCATTATTCCTGACAAAGTTTTATAATCTATGTACACATACACTTAGTAGTAGATAGATTAAACAAGCAAAAGACAAAAAAAAGCCCCCACACATACAGTGTGTACTCTTGTGTGTTTGTAGATACTCAGAGGGAAAGATAGTCACACATTTCATAACCAATAATATTCTTATAAGAGTTCATTTTGCTTTGTGAGAACTGAAATTCTGAAATCACGGATTAATAAATTTAGTGAAAGTTTTGCACTTTTTTCTGGGCCAGAATTTCACCTGTTATTTGTAGATTCCTTTACTGTGAATTCTTACATCTGATACATCTGGTTTACATAGCTGAATTACAAGAACTTTATATATGCTGGATTCAGTCTATGAATCTGAAAAGAAACTTCAAGAGAAATCAGCTCATGCTCCAGTGCAATGAAGAATTCTGCTTTCCAGTATTTCAGTCATGGGAGTAGGATTTAGTTCTTAGGCTGATTGAGATTGTTGTCATAGCTTTTAATACTACAGGTATACACAGAGTCTTATTACTAAGACATTGCTACCTTGAGATTCAGACTCAATCAGTATGATTCAGCAAATGGCACCAAAACCTGTGCTGATAAATAAAGATGCAGTAGAATGTGGACAGAAGAGTCAGGACCAAGATCATAACAGGAAAAAAAAGACCAAAGTTTGGAATGTGACATAAGGAAACATATATTAACTATGCAAAAGAGTAGTGATTATAAAAATTACACACATTAAAGCTAGGCATTCATGCTTCTTTGGATTGAGATAATTGTTATGTCATAGCTGTGACATGGTTATCAAAACTGTTGACACTTTTAGTTTACATGCCAAATAGGAAATATTATTTCAAGTTAATACAACCATTGTGTGTTCAGATATATATATCTACATATGAAATTAAGAATGACTTAGTTGAAAATCAATCCTTCATAAATTAATCAATTTTTATGCACCCTAGGAAGTAAGATTTCCTTTTTCATCTTGAAATATACTGTAAAATTACTAAATGCATATTGCTAACTATTGGAATGGAATAATTATTACCTCATTTAGCTTTTGCTAGATGTGAGGTATGGCTGATTTGTAAGGAATCAGAATAGATTTCCTTACTTGTTTTGCTATTTACACTTTTATTTATTTACATAAGAAAGAATAATATTTATGTAGCTTTAATTTAGTACCTGTCTTACATCAGTTCACTATTCTACTAGGTAGTGCATATCTAGTAGCTTGGAAAGATGAAGTAGTAAGACAACAGTCAGTGTAATTTTAGTACATATTTGATCTTTCTGCATTATGAAATACGTCATCTCCATTTCAGAAGAGGCAGGGGATGAGCCTTAGTCTTGTCCTAAAACAGAGTTTGGACCATACACTTACCCCCTGCTTAGAGATAATCTGGCTGCCCTGTGTGCTGTGGAAGACCAGTGGGAATGTTAGAAAGAACAATATTTTATGCTTCACTGTGTGGAACTGCGATCTCTTGCCATGTGAACTAGCATGAGACAACCAAGATAGTGCATTGAAGCAATGTGAGAAACAGCAGTTCAGAGGAGTGCAGAACAAAGTCTAGCAAGTTTCATCTGTCCACTTAGCAGCTGCTTTTTCTCTGCCAGAAACAGCAGTTTCATAGAGTTAGTGAAGTAACTCCTGCCTGTGCAGGGACTAATTGCCAGAAGCAGGAGAGCTCTGGCAGGAGAATGCTGGGGTGCACTAAGGGAAAAGGAATCCATTGTGTGCCAGGCTTGGCATTGCCTACTGCAGATCATCCTGCTAAAAGAAGGCAGAAACTGTACATTTTATGCTCCAATACACCCATCATTTATTTACTCTATTATCTAAGCTTTGCCACTTCATTGTGGCAAGGGACCCATCAAATTTTGGCTGTTTCCATATCTCAGGACAGCAGGTTGCTCTGGCTAAGAAGGTGCTTTTTCTCACCCAAATGCTCTTGATCATTTACTGAGTGCCTCTTAAACACGAAGGAGGGGAAAAGCAAACGTCACCAAACAGCAAATGAGAAGAAGGAACAAGAGTAAGTCAGAAACAAAAGAATTGTAGCTGTCATTAACCAAACACAGGAATAATTAAAAACTCCAAACACACAAAAACAAAAATAGTACCTAAAAACGCTATTTTGGAACTGCAGCCCTACAACTACCCCTGGCATAAAAATTAATTTGATTTTCTGAATATGCAAAAGTTTCTTTTTCTGTCTAAGAATTGAAAAAAAGTAGTTCACTGCCTGTAAAATGAAGAGTTGAAGTCCTTGATGTTTGTGAGAATAAGCATGCAGCATGGTCCCCTAACTGGCAAAAACTAAACGATTTTAAATTCATCTTATTAAAAATAAAAAAGAAACATCAAAAAAATCAGATAGAGTTCTCATTTCTGTGTAGGAAATACTGCTTGTTGATTAGTCTCTGAGCATAAGCTTGCAGAGATACTTGGCCCCACAAGGCAGTTACAGGTGTTCCTTTGTTTTAATTAATAAATCTTACTTTCTAGGGCTTTAGAAGTATTACTTTAATAATATATCTTGATCTGGAACAAATTTATACCAGTACATCATGTCTATCTATTTTATATTATTGTACCACAGCTTATACCAGAAGTTTTTAAAAATATATTTTTATGGAGCTTTAATCTATATTTAGTGTATATCATATGAGTGTAGTGAAAGAAATTTGCAAAAACAATTGTCTGTTTATACAAGCCGTGTAAATAAAAAGCTATTTTTTTCTCAATCATTCTTCAGAGAAGTCTATCACTAGGTATCAGTTTCAATGAGGAATCATCATGTGAGCTGCTGTGACCCTCTCTCCACCTGTCCCACCTCCCCCAGCCAGGAAAGTTAAACAGGGCTGTCAGTATCACATCTGAACATTAAGCATGTGCTGCCCTCAATCAGGAATTTGTTGTTCAGTCTTACCTCACTCCTGGAAAGTAACTTCAGGGACTCCAGTGGTATCCATCTCTTTATCAGTAACACAATTTTTTACAGGAGAAGTAATCCTAACTTGATGTCCTGAATGCAAGCTAAGTTAGCAATATGGGCATCATTGAAACTACATTATGTAGTTGTATTAAACAGAAGATGTTCTATCACTCTAGTCAAACAGTGTCAGAAAAATAAATGGTTATATTCATTCAAGCATATATTCCTCATCAGTTTAGAAAATATGGTAGACTTAAATAATGATAGAGATTCCATAAATAATAATGGAATAGTAAATTTAGGGTTCAGTCAGCTTACATAAATATCTCATTAAATCAACTCACGCCAAGGCTTTCCTGCAAGCCAAGATTAGGATCTGCTGTTACTTGAAAATTCCATTCAAGTTTTCCAGCTCAGCCAGCCTGTGTGCTTACAAGTGTGAGACCAAAAGCAGTTAATCCTAGTAGAGAAGTAAATTAAATTTCACAAATATGAACACAGAAATTGTACAATTTATCATTTTCTTCTACCTCTGGCTACTCTCAGAAATCAAATCAGTATTAGCAACACCTAATGCTGTATTAAAATACATAAGCTGCTGTGGGCATAAGAAGATTGTGCATTGTGCAATGGTAATAGTGTCCTGCTCCTGCCTCTGTAGGAAGGGCTGTGACAGCCAGGCTGCTTCTCTGCAGGAGAGAAGGGCAGTGTCCCACCCAAGCTGTGCCTTGCTGGCTCTGTGTGACAAACATTGCTGTTCCCACCTGCAGCGATGCAGGACAGTGAGCTCTCCACATTCTCCACCTGCTCTGTCTTCTTAATGCTAAAGCAAAGTAAAAGTCAATAGTTTCCAAGCTTTCACTTTGGATTGCTATAAAAAAGAAAAGTATTTTTTTCAAGCCAATTGCAGCATTTTTTTAAAATTTTAAATTAAATTGAAACAGAAGGGCTGTAGAATGGTTTTCTTCTGGTTTAATGACATCGGTTTAAAATCATTGTATTTAACATATTTTGTTTTCTGCTTTCTACTAAAAAACAAAAACGAAGAAGAAAGGTTTATTCTCACTAATTATTACTTTTTCATAAAAGCATTCCTGTTAAGCTTTCTGCCACAAGTTTAATACCTGATATAGTATCTTAAACTACGCCATTTAATGCCTTTGCAAAATAAATTATAGCATGTTTGTACATCTGGGGTTTTATTATCAATAATAGCTGCTACATTATGTTTTTCAAATTTGGAAAGAAAAACACATTTATAAGATTGTGTCTTCTTTTTACTGTTAACAGTCACAAAAGGTGTAATTTGCTGCAAGCCTCCCAGTCCATGAAGTCCATTCCCTCTGGTACCGGTGACAGGACATTTTAAACAAAACTGGAAATATGTTGACTAGAAATGTGGATTTGAATGATCTTTCAAGGAAACCTACAGCCTCTGTCTTGTTCAACAATATGTAAAGAGGACTACTTTAGTGTTTTTCTAATTAGAATAAAATTTGTGAATTTGGGGTCAATTTGATTGTCCCTATTAAGGCTGTATAGGACAGTAGATGCTTACAGTGACGAATGTCTCATCTTTTTGGGGTTAAAGAGAGCTGACTGCAAACCAGCTTAGAAAGAAATTAATGCATAACAGTTATGAGAAACTTCTCTGTGTTTGTGAGAGAGCCAGATCTCTGAGGAAAATCTAAGCCATTTTTGTAGCAGGCTCTGATTTTTTTTTGGGGGGGGGGGGTTTGTTTGTTTGTTTTTTTACTGTGCATGCATTTTTAACAATTCCTCTTAGCTCCATTAGTTCCCTAGTGTCCAGTTTAGACAATCTAAATATAACATTAAATACACCAGCTTTGTGACATTTACCCATTTATAATTTAAAAACCCACAAAAAATAAGCTTGCCCTTGTAGTTCTTGTTTCTTAGTTGTTTTCACCCTTACGGTGTGATTTAACGTTTATATGTGCTCCCCTTTTTCCTGGAACACGCAGGCTGTCCCTGGGTGCTGTAAAGCTCAGGACATTTCTGCCAGGAACTCCAGGGTCCCTCGGTCACATAGGAGAGTGCAATGAGGGAAGTTGTGGGGAAGTGTGCTCTTACTCACAAAGAGGAATGTTTTGCTGCTGCAGGCCTGCCAGCTCCCATGACCTGATAGAAGGCAGACTGAAGCAGACAGCAGTGGTGTCAAAGAGGAATTCCAGAAGACCAGCTCACAGCCCAGGTTCTCTCCATCCTCTTCCTATTGCTGTGAAGTCAGGTGGGTAAGAAGGGAGTACTAAAAGCATCTTGGAGTACTAAAAGCATCTTGACAGGGATGCTGCAATCCTTCATGGACTAGATATTGTGCCAAAAGGCATGACATAACACACACACATACATACACACACAAAGTAGCAGTCTACATAAAGGTTGGTTTAAGCAGAATTTAGTGTAGTTAGTAAATTATGAGGTGGTTTTCCCTCATTTTTCATAGTGTGATTTCCTGTTTCTATTCCTTGGTTTGACTCACATGGATTGTATTTTCTGCTTCAGTTTCGTGTCACTATTCCCCTCTATGCTCCTTCTTCATCCTGCCACTCCTTTTTACTTTATTTTCTTCCTTCATGTTGCCCAATTGCCAACAAATAGCCTGCAGTACTGGAGGAGGCAGTCCTTTCTTCGAGATACCACAGAAGGAGGAGTTACAGGAAAGCCATGTGTGTTTCCTGTACCTCCAGAATGAAAGCACCAGTTTAATCAGTTCAGAGGAAAAAGATATCCAGTACAAAACAGGTATTCTGAAGTTTTTAGCTGATTAGTTCTAAGAAATGTTTACTGAGAGCACACAGGTGAATTTTTTCCAAGTCTTGTAACTCAGCCATATTTCAGATCACTTTTGCAGGGAGTTAAAAACTCCAACTGATCCTACCAAACTGCTCCAAAGCAGAGTGCAAGGATAGCTGGAATTGTATAGCTTTGTGTTTTTATCGAAGCATAAACACTTTTTCTCCTGTCCTCATTCCTGGCAAAAAAGTACTATTTGAACTGAAACTGCACAGAAAATATACCTGACACTCTTGGGATGAAAAAATTTTTTATATTTTACATTATAAGCATCAAAGCAAAATAAGAGACAATTAAAACTCAGATAATGGAAATGTTAGGCAAGTTAAATATTTTTAAAGCACACTTTCTAGTTTATTGTCCTGTCCATCAAAATAGCAATAGTGTGCATTTATGTTAAAAGGAATGTAAAGTATTGGTTTCTTACTCCTAAGAGAGGTGCACAAACTATAAATAGCACTATTCTTAGCCCTCTTCCACACTGATTAGAATGAGCTGAGTAATTTTTTATGGGGAAAAAAACAGAAATCAGAGAATGCCAGTTTGTCAGACTCAGATGAATGCATTTTCAGCAAAATACAGCCAGAGAACTTTTATGAAAACTGCATGCTCTCTGATGGTTCCTCTGGTGGCTGTTTGGAGTTCCTGGCCATACAGCCTGCTCAGGGCATAAGGCTCCAAGCTTGCAGAGCTTTTTGGGAGGTGTGTTGTACCTTTCAAATTGCTGTTGAACAGAAATGATAGATTCACGTCTTCATGTCTTCAACATATACTGTTTTCTCTCTCTGAAATAGTTAGAAATTATGTTCAGTATGTTGTAAAAGCATTCCTTAAACAGGCAAGAATCTGGCACACTTAGAAAGTTTAACTGGAGAAACTGGCAGATAAAACACACTGTGGTATCAGTCACAAATTGTAAAATGTGCAAAGAAAAATATGATACTTACATTACAAAATTAAAGAAGCCACAACATACTCCAGTAATACTACATAGAAAAATAATATAAAAATCAAATTCTCTACCTATTTCCTATTAGCAACTTTGCTAATTTTTTTAACAAACTGAAAGCATGACAAGAAAGACCTGTTATATATAGGTAAGAAACTTCATTAATGGACAATGAAAATTTAAAGATGCTGCTTTGGAAATACTAAAAATTGATTGTCATCCTTCTGTGAGGGTAAGATGCTGTATGCCATTCGGCCTGGACCTGTGAGCCTGTCAGGAACTTCTTTCTCACACAGTTTAACTCAGATCAATCCTGAAGTTCCATCAGCAAAATCATTTTCCCTAAGAATATATTGCAAGAAAAATAAGCAGCATGCCCTTAGAGGTGTTTTCTAACCTCAGTCTCTTACTCCCTTCTCCGACTGTTTTTATTTTTAAACATTAAACAATGCATATAAATTTAAGTAAACTGGAACTATAACCATGTTATTACAAATTCATATAAAGTCATTCAAAAGAGCTAGTATTACATTTACTTTGAAATAAATTGTTGTTTCTCCATTACAAGACATGCTGTTATTGGATAAAATGCTGATATGCGACTGTCCTTACAACCCCATGCATCTCATCCAGCTTTATCTTTTAGCCATTGCATATAAATGTTCTTTAACCCACTTGATAATTATTTTACTAAGTCATTGCTATGACATACAACTTGTCTTCAGGATCACTTTCCAATCCATAGCCATATCTGTTACTTTTGTTCACAAGATTGAGCTGAACATACATCTTTCAAATGAACTGTTAAAAAGGAACCATAAAATCCACTATACAGGTCCAGATCCAAAGTCTGCTACAATCATGTCTTTTTTTTTGTTTGTTTGTTTTTCCCAAAACCAGTCACCATGAATGCCTACAAATGAATATAAAAGCAGAGGAAGTAATACAGGGATAGCTCCCTGGCAGACTCCTCCAGATTCCAGTGAAATGTAACATGATGAGTTGCTAGCTAATCAGGCTAACAAGCTTTATTGTTCTAAAATAAAAGCCCTTTTGTGGTTAAAGCCGTTGGAAACTTAGCCTAGATATACTTTTCTTGTTGGCTCAAATATCCATAACAAAAATCTTGCAAATAACTTAAATCAGATTAAGTTCCCCTCTCCTTCATGACCTCCATCCAGCCTTTTGCTCCATCACCTTCGTGCAATCTGCTGCAGGTCAACTGCACCAATAAAATCACAGAAAGAAATCTGAATTAAGCAGGCACTTTCAAAGTTATTTTCAAGTATTGCCCTGAAGTGATGTGTGTACAGTGCAGTTGGTCACACTCCTCCAGTACAATTCTGCTGCTGCACCCTGGGATAGGGATGGGCTGAGGAATGGGGACAATTCAGTCTGGCTACTGAAACAAACTCCACTGTAAAAAGAATAATTTTTAGTATGAAAGGAGATTTAATATAATGAGTCCAGCTTTCAAATACTACACATTACACTAAATATTATGATTAGAATTTTCTATTCCAAGTAATTTAGTGATACTCATTTCTCCAACACTGATCTCTTATTCCTCAACAGATTTTTTGAAAGGGAAGTTCTGTACCTGGCACTGTTAATCCAAATCACACATAAGGAAATAAGGTAGGAAAACAGGATGAATTAATTTAAAGCAGTCACTAAACTTGCTCTCAGTTTCTAAAAGCTGGAAGTAAAATAGATTAACAGCATACTAACTTGACAAAAATATTAGGTATTTTGAAAAAGCTGATATGCATGGCTTGCCACATCTTTCCAGTTTGATAATCACCGTGTTTGAATAATTTTACTGATGTGTTTCTGAAGCTTGCTTAGAAGAACATTTCAAATATATTTTTAGAGTGCATACTCCATTCATCGTGGAATTTTTGCTGTTGGAGAAGGCAGTGAGATAAATCTAATATGACAAATCATCTTGCTGCTGCTCACCTATTTATTACTCAAGTCCTTGAAGTTAGTCACAAAGATTTTCTAGCACTTCATATTAAACTGCTGCCCTGGTTTTCCCTCTGTTTATAAAGGCATACACTGTTTGAAAGTGTACATCCATTTCTCAGCAATAACCACTCATGACTCCACAGCTGTTCCAGCATCTTCTACAAGCACTTCATAGTGAATTTCTTATCAGGCTGATTTGAAAGATCTGGCTACTTGTGACAAAGATCTCCTTATAATCTAATTTTCAGAAACATTACCCTCTTGGCCTCATAAGACAACATAACATATATAGTGGGTACAAATAAACCCAGTAAAACACTCATCAGTAGGTCTAAAATTTAAAAATTAAACACAGTTTAAGGTCTGACGTGTTTCCTAGTCAAGGATACACAGTTTGTATGAAAGTTCTTTGGTGAGAAGGAGCGAAAGGAGAACAGGGAAGGGAAGAACTAAAACCTGAAAGTGTAGAAGTCCTTAATTGTGAAGTTGAATAACTCCTTCCCATACCTAACACAAAAATAATACCTTGAGGAAAAGGCTCATGGAAGTCAACAAAAGCAATGAGTGATTATAAAAACTGAAAGTTGTTCTAGTGATCCATATGCACACGACAGGATTTTATGTTTGTTTTTTTTTTATTTAAAGTTTAGAGAAGTTTATTGGATTGATATGTAGTTCAGCACAGAACATTGTAACTGTCTCCAAACAAGCCTGCTTCATAAATGGCCAGATCTATTTGAGCCCCTTATAAATACCATCAGATTCTACCATTAAATTTCTTAGCTGGTTAAAATATCACAATTCTATGTACCCAGCAGTGGTTGAAATGTAATGACATATTTTACAGAATTAACTAGCATGTTTTACTTTGCGAAAGGAAGTAGTAGCAAACATTGTGCTAGTACCCTGATCCAGACAAAAATGAGTTACTTTGTCCATCTATCATTCCTTCTGCTGAAAAAGGTTGAGAAGAAAAAGGAAAAACACAAGACAGGAAATAAAGTACAGCTTAACACAGGGGAGAAAAGTACAAATTCCTTTGATTCATTAAAATAACATTATACCCAGCCCACTCACACTGCCATCCTCACTGAAGTTAAAAAAGCAGTGGATGATTTTCTGTACAGCCTCAGCCAACTTTATTTCATAATGTGGAGCACAGACAGTATTTTGAAATGCAAAGTAACAAGAAAGAGTATTCATAGGTTCAAATGCAAGTGAGTACAGCAAATCCCAATAGTGAAGGCATATGAAAAGCACTAGGAAAAGAAGAGGGTATATCACCATAGTACTTCAATAAGCCATTGACTAAAGAAAATATCATCCCAACAGTGGTTTCATCCCTTATTTACTTCCTCATTCTTCCTAAAACATCAAGCAAAGAACAATTTATTATTGCTCTCTTATATTCCTGAGGCTGCCATTTGGCAAAAATGCAGAGCTCACCTTTGGTGTGCAATACCTTTGTGGTTCCTCTATCATACTAGGAAATTTGTCCACTTACACATTTTTATTTACATATAAATAACAAACTATATTTAAGTTTGAATAATAATCTTTATTTATTAGTTTATTTGTAAAAGGTACATTGTAATCCTGAGCTACTGCTTTTATACATTTAGCATCATACAAAGACAGATCATTTACAGTTTGATCATTTACATTTATTGTGCTCCAAAATCTTTATCCGAATATCATTTTGACTTAGCAGGAACATAGATAATTTAAATTACATGTATCCCTGAAACATCCATATTAATTTACCCATCTGACCCCATTATCTAAATTACTACAGTCATCTAAATCACTCAGGACATTCCTTCTGAATTTAGCAAAAACTTGTTTAAAATTATAAAGATGGGCAGTGCAAGAACTGGTCCCTCAATCCTTTGTGAATACATCATTAGAAAAAACTTTCTGTTTCCGTATTCTCTTGGCAAGTCAGTGCTAAATTGACTAGATGTACTTTGATGGAATGGTCCAAGTAATAGTTTACTCATTTCCTTATTACAGCAGTTAGTGAGAATTTACAGTGTCTCCCTTTGCAGTGACCAGTGTCATAACTCTCCCAAGCAGGGAAAAATCTGACGTGATCAGAGGAAAGTAAGAGGCAACCCATCACCATCTTATTGTGATCTACATGACACTGAAGTATTACAAACCAAGTCATATGAAATGCTTCCCTTAGACCCTGTAAAGGAACTTGTACGAATAACCAGAGCTAAGTTCCATAATCCGAGCATGGCTTTTAGGATTTGCCAGTTTAAAAAAAAACCAAAAAAAACCAAAACAAACCAAAACCTCAGTCCCAGGATCATTGAGAAGAAAGCATTTATCCTAACTGAAATCCAATCCCAGATAAATGGAAATTTAATTGGACTACCAAAATAGCATCTCTTTACCTGAAAAATCTCCAAGCATACAGTGTTTACAAATGTCTCTCTAGCAACAGTGTCAGTCTTTTAAACACTCATAACTTTCATTTCCTGAATAAGGTCACTATGATCTTAGGCAAATGATGCAGTAAAGCAGTTCAAGCAAAATGCTTATTGCTTAGGTTTTAAAGCAAGCCACTTGAATATAATTTTAGTTAAAATGTTAAGTACAAATGTGAAGCTACTGTAGAAACACTTATAAACACTCTTGCTTTTGAATTCTTACTGATCATCTAGAAAAATGGCAGACGGATTTTAACATAACAAAGGAAATGTAAAACTTAATACTGTCTGTTGAAATAAAATTCAACACCTATAAAGACAGAGTTATGAATGTGTAAACACAGCTTTAGTATTCAGAGCTAGGGAATCTAGCAGCAAAACAAACTATTTGCATATTATGTAGTGCAATGAACATTTGTTCTTAGAGACCCCCAGTCTTTAAACTACTTTGAACAGAATGGAATCCTTACAGGAAAGGTTTTAAAAGTGTCCAAGATGTAATATCCAGAACTATTAGATGTTTATCTATAACCTAACATCTTTTCTATGCAAAACTGTGCTCTGGATAACTGACTTTAATGGCTCCCCAGTAGCAGGCTCGAATGAGGCAGATTAAACCTAAGAGATAAGCAACAGCCCAAGAAACATATGTTGCGTGAAATCGCCTGGCGAAATCTTGTGTACCAACCTAAAAAGAGAAAACACAAGTGTCAAACATACAGAACTATCTGCTCTTCAGGGAAGAGCAAGTTATATTAAGGAGAAGTGTTTTGGCGCCTTTCAACTCTGATAAGGGTAAATCAGATATTTTATTAGCTTAATTTTACGTAACTGTAGGCTAATTGAGCTTGAAAGGGACATCAGCAGACCTCTAGTGCCAATTCCCCAGTCAAAGCAGGGTCAACTCTAAGGTCAGACCAAGTTGTTCAGGGTTTTAATCCAGCTAGGTCCCAAATAACTCCAAGGATGGAGGATACACAAGCCTCTCGACAAACCTCAAGGAGAAATGTTTCCACAATTTTCAAATTCAGTAAGGTCACAAAAAAAAAAACTCACTGTTTTTATTTCTGGCTGTCTTTGTTTCTATTAGGGAAACCAGAAAATCCTATATAGCTCATTTAAGCTCACACATAAATAATTATTCAAGTTAAAATGCAAGTTAGAGGCATAATGAGAATTACACATATGAATTCACTGCAGGTATTTCCTCACATGAGCTTTTCTGGGATTCCCAGGTAGAAAGCTGGCTCTAGTAACCAGTACAAGACACTGGTAAGACACATAGCTTTCCAAGTAACCGAGTAAAAACAGGGTGAGCCTTTTAATTTGTAAATAGATTATTAACTGGTTTTACTCCTTATAGTTTGTACAAATTACAAAGACACATACATATTTCTAGCTTTTGGAATCCCATTCACCTCTACTGCAGTGGAAGTTATATTTCTGGAAACCTGGAGGTTTTGTGAGCTCTAGCAGAGCAAGATGTTCCAGTATTTCTACAGTGAAGTGAACCATTTTTCATAAAACTGAAGTTTTAGAGATGAAGAGGCAAATTTAACATCAGAAAGAAGAGATTCTCAAAGCACCAGAGCACTTTTCTAAAAAAAAAGCCTTTTCATTTTTCTGGCTAACTCAAATGATTAAGTCCATGGCTTTAATAAAGATGACAAAAACCACACCAGTTTAGGAAGGTTCACTCAGATGCTGGGGAAAGAAGAGCTGGTCAGCTAAGAGAATTCCTTTGAACACACACACCCCCCACACACAGTTGCAAGTTTGTCATGGGACATGACTCACAGTTAATCCAACACCAATGAAGATACATATCATTCCAATTGTGATATATGCACAGCAGCGCCTCCGTGGCAGCGCACTTCCAACAGAAGAACTGTTCGAAAATAAATGGTAAATTAAAAACAAAAAACAAAGCCAAACCCAACCAAATAACAACCACCACCAAACCCACCCTTACCATCAATTGTAACTGTTCAGTCTCAATGGGGGGATGGAAAGATAAGGGCAATTCATGTGCACCATCTTAAGTTTATAGCGTTGTAAGCAAAGTCTACAGTTATACAACAAAGTATAAGACAGAGTCCACATTTTTATTTTAAAGGGGAACTATTGGTGATTATCTAGTACCTAAAAATCTAGGTGCTTACAAGAAAGAGAATGGTGCCACACCCACAGCTTGAGCGTCTCCACCTCCTGCACCCGCAGTGCACCCAGGGGAATGTCTTGAATAGCCTTTGGATGGCAAAACTCAGGTTTGCTTTTCAGCTTCTATGCTGGTTGCCAGACACCCTTCAGAATTTTAGTACGTCAACATATGGCTTCAATACTTCACTGGATCTAAGTAACTGAAAATAACTTCTACCACCTGTACATGCCATTAATAACAACCTTCACTATCCATTTCCTGGATACTCAATACGGTTCAGTGGCTAAACTCTGCCCTATTTCCTGAAGATAGATACAAATCTTTTTAGTCACAGACAATATTTTTCCCATGTCTGAAATTCTTTAGACCTTTAAGTCAGTGTTAGCAACTTTAAAAACATGACTTGTTCTTCTTACTTTCCAATTTCTTTCAGAGTTCTACCACAAGTTACATGAGCTGCACAAATCACTTCTGACAACCAAGGTAAATAAATCCCCTGGAAGTTCTGTCACTCATCAGCTAGACTATGAACTCAAGGACAGACAGCTCTGTCTCTATCTGCTGCCTCAATCTATTACAATGCTTCAGTCAAACAACATAAAATGAAAATAAAACATTATGTTATTTACTACAGGTTAGAAAAATTCTAAAAGCTCAGCATTGTTTAGCAAATACATTTTGAGTCACACATCTGCAATCACATACGTCTTACTAACAAGGAAAATAGGAACATGATTTAGCTCCATTGAAACAATTAAAAGGACCAGAGAGGCAGAAGTGCTTTTATAAAACATGTATTACCTATCTTACAGGTGGTTTTGAAGCATCCTGAAGCAAGCTATCATTAGTTAAGCACTTCATCCCATTCTGGGAGATCAACACATCTTTGGAAATACTGTAATTGCTTTTACTCTGTGTTCAAAGATGCAAAGGAAAGTTGTTTTCATCTCATGATAGTTCAACATATTCAAGCTAAATGCATAACAGAAGAAAGCACTGCTGAACTATTGAAGTAGTAGATGTCATATGACTGACCAAATTTCTGTCTCCAGTTAATTAACCACATAGTAAGGCCTCATATGCCTAGCATGTGACTAAAATTTTTTAAGCATTTATCTTAGAAAGCCTTCAAATAGATTGGTTTAAGCAGCTTTACTTTAACTTTTTCTTTGCAAGGAATTTCTAAAATGCTTCAAGAAAAAAAAAAAAACAAACAAACACACCACCACAGTCCTCAAGCTAACACACTGAGCTTCAAGTTTCAAGGCAAGAGTTGAATAAAGTGACTACTCACAAGCCATTTTCAGGAGAGCTGGGAAAGTCCCAAAATGGTATTGCTTATTAGCTTCCATGGGAAAATTACTTCCTTAGCAAAAACCTCACAATATATGGTGAAATGGGACACTGGAGGGTGTTTGGGGTACGATGAGGGTGGGAGAATTCCCAGTTGGGGAAATAATGGTATCTTACCACCCTTTCACACACGCATCCACACATTCCGCCAAAAGCCACTCTACGGCCATTTTTTAAAAAGGGATGTGTTGTTCAATTCCAAGTTACATGAGAAAAAAATAACCAAACCAAACAGCAGTTTTATAAAAGGGGAAAAGGGAAGAGACTTCTCCAAAAGCTCAACTGATGAGCACCAAGCTTGCCAAACTGACCTTGGGTTCCCTCCTTTACAGGATTTCGTGGCTATGTACTCAAAGTTAATTCTGTTAGAGAATTGGATGCCATAAGATAAGCTGGTAAAAATGTCATGTTCAATACACCTAAAACACATGTGATATTTGCTGTGCTGTGTATTTCGCACAAAGTTCATGCTGGGAAAGAGACCTTCACTTTCAGAGCTGACTTATGATCTTGCTTTTGTAATCATAACATTGACGGTGCTGTGTGTATTTTCCATCCATATTTTTCTCGAGCTGTCTCTCCTCCTATCCCATAAAAAAAGCTGGGGGAGAAACCACCAACTCAAATACCACAAAGCGGAAATGTAAAGAATGTCTCAATTTAGCTGCCTCTCTCTTTCCACAGAAAGCAGCAATTAATTAAATAAAGATATTAAAGTTTATACAGTCACATAACAGACCTGGGAGTCAAAATAAATCATAATACATTTTTCACCTCCCAACCATGATACCAGCCACTGGCCCACTCTAGGTAGTGAGGCTTCCCTCTACCCACCCCAAATTACACATAAAAACCCCAAACTAACTTAGAATAAAGAAAGCTGAAATGCTACCCCAAAAAGCTACCTACTGTGACAACTTTGACAGGCACATTTGGCAATATTAAAAATAGAATCAAAAGAACTTTTTTCATATTGCAGAAGCAGCCACTTAGTTCCGTTGTGAAAATATGAGGAAACTCTCTACAGAGCTTGTCTAGAAGGCAGCAGTTCCTTCTTTCTGAGCTGCTGCTGAGGAAGCAAAGGCACCTGCCAGACTTTTGGGCAGCAGCAGCAGATGTAGAAGATGGCAAATCCAATATAGCATCAGGTAGTAATTAGAAGAGGGGGAAACCACCACAAGGGAAAAAGGCTATAAAAGTAGCACAGGAAAAAATGCTGGGTCTCTTGTGCTCCAGATAATAGGAATTATGGCCAGGATTTCAGACATGCTTTTAGAAGAGTTTTTAAGAGGAAAATTAAAATGCTGGTATTTGGAGGGTGAATAGCACTGCTGAAATTAGCCTCCACAGTAGTAATGGGGTTCCAACATCTCTCTCTTTTCCAGAAGTCCTGCAGACTTGATAGGGCAAAGGTGCTATAAATTAATTAGGGTTCACAGTTTTGTCAGACCTTAAAAAGTAAAATAAGTAGATTCTAAGGGAAAAAAGATTTTACATTCTTAAATAATAACTTGCACCATTCAAGTCTCTTTCTAGTTACTGAATTAATGATCCTGAAATTTCTAGATGATTTAATATATAACTTGAGAAAGAGAACAGCAGACAAAAGAAACCCAGTTCCTGCTTCTTCTCCATCGTTAAATGAGAAAAACACCAGAAGCCTTCCCTAAATCTCTCACTCTTGGAAAACAAGCTGATAAATATCTCATATTTCAAAATACAAAAGAAAACTAAATCAGCAAAAAGAAACAGTTTCTCCCCCATTCCCAGGTGTCATTATAAAATAAAACTGTATCATGACAATTTCCTCATCAGCTACATTTGTTTTCCCAATGCAGTAAATAACATGCAAGTAAGGGCCGGTATCATGGATAAGTGAGGCTCCTGCAAACTCCTTACCTATACTAACATGACAGGTTTATAGTCCATTTCCAAAGAGATTTGGTCATTTACCAAGTAAGATTTTATTCTCTAGACCACAGTTCATTTCCTGCATTTCCCAAGTTATTTTGCAAGACAAAACAAGTATGTCGCAAAACAAACTTGTATCACAGTGGTAGCACATAGATGGGATAAAAAACAAACAAGATCCTATTTCCCCCAACATCCAGATATGAGAGGTTCCTTTGTTTAGGTACTATGAGGCACGATGGCTTTATTTTTCCCTGAACACTGTTTCATTATTAACCTTTTCATGTAATAACTTCTGATCTCCCCTGCAGTCTTAGAAGGCATTCTTAATATCTAGTCTCCATCAACCAAATAGGTCACAAACTATTTGCACTGCACTTTTTCAAACAAAATTATGAAAACTACTTGAGAATCTAAAAGTCTTAGCCAATGTCTCGTTGAGCAGTGATTTAAGGTGTCTTTTGCCTTAGTCTGCAGTATCTGGTTTTCAGTGACAATCATCAACTGAATCACCACAAGGAATGAATAGTTCTACATCTGACTACTCAGCTACTAATGAAAGAAGTTTTGCATTAATAAGATGAAACCCTACATTCCCTTCTAACTACTTGGCTATGACCTATGACAAAGACCTGATAGAAAGCAGGTCACCACAGTTATTTATTCCATCATCACACCTCAAAGCTCTGTCTCACCTATGCTGTGCCCTAAATCCATGTATTAGAAATGTTTATGCTGCTGGAAGTGCAGAATTCCCCACCATCACACCTCAAATGCAGGAAAGCACCAAGCAACTCATTCAAAGCCAAATGACAATATTCCACAGTTTGCATCCTCAGCCCAAGGACAGACATGCCCACTTGTTAAAATTTGTTTTGCATTCTGCAATACAGTTGCCACACAAGCTGTAATTATCAAAAATTGCACTGCAGAGAGGCTTCTGCTTTCCTGCATACACAGATAGCATGCTTTGCACTTTTACAGAGGAAAATACTAAGAAAACCTTACAGTTCAGCTCAAATTTAAAACACAAGCAACATTAATCAACAGAAGACAGACCAAAAGCCCATATGGTGTGAATTTTGGACTGTTGCTTGGAGCATGGTTTATTTTGCTGCTGTTATTGTTGGGGTCAATTGTTTTTGTTTGGTTGGGTTTTACTGTTTGTTCTGGTTTTTAAGGTTAAATAGCAAAGGAGAGTCAAAAGAAAAACTGAGGTCAGCTATCAAGGGTGACATGATAAAATACAAAACATAATTGCAATTAGTTTAAGAACAAACCAAACAGCAAAACACCAACTTCCCCCTGCCCAAAGACTGAACAGACTTAATGCAGTCAGTATAAACAGCCCTGCAAAGCAGCATCTCATCAAGACTGAGTTTATTTAACCTAAGCAAATTAGAACATATCCACAACTCCACAGAGGGTCGGTTAACCTTGAGGTTAAACACAGTACTAGACTGGCTTCTCTATCAAATACTCCAATAAAAAGACTTCAGTCAGTGTTGAAGGCCAGGCCATGCCCACACCTACAGTACATTTATCCTAAGCCTTCTGCTACCTAAGGGACCTGCTATTTTTCCTACAACATTGAACACAGCTGTGGTTCTCCATTCCCAGTGGAAAACACATTTGCACCTTCAACTCTAAGTCACACTTGCCTGTCAGAGGAAGACAAATATTTAAATCAGAAGGACATGAAAGTCTCTGAACTAACATTTAAGTCTTATTTCATACCCTGTGGCTGAGATGCTATAAAAATTTAAAGTATAATAGTGGTGCAACAATTCAAATTAAGAATTCCTAATCTCAGATAAGAAAGGCCAAGTACTCAAAAAGAGAGGCCCAAACAAAAAAAAACTAAAACAAACAAAAAATTCCTACAGCTTTTGTATTCTAATTTTCCTTGTTCTTGTTGAAGTAATAACAAATGAATAGACAAATTATTCCACAGTAATTCATAAATATTAAACAAGCAAATGCCTTAAGATGCTTAACACAAGCCAGTTGAGTTTATAGCATCAGTAAACCCTCTTTCAAATTAAGATTATTTCCTTTCCTCCTTTTACAATAAAGCAATTCAAGTTCTCCATTTAAAGATTATATCTGATTACTACTGTGTGAAGAGGTAAAATTTCAAGGACAGAAGTTGTTAATTTTAGCAACCCATTGCTGTCTGTTGTTAGCGCCATATTTTTGACTCTCTCAATTTAATCAGAGCATTTCCATAAATGCAAGTTGGATTTGTCAAAGTTACTGATTTGTGCATAAACAATGGAGAATTCATGTGCACACAACATCCACTTTAGCCTTGAAGTTCAGATGAGCACGGCAAAATAATCAGCACAGCCAACACCTTTTACTCCAAAGACTTTTACAGAAGAAACACTGGCTACTTCACAGTAATTTTTGCAACCTTGCTTTTAAAGAACTTACATTTTTTTGCAGTGTGGACATTTTGCTAGTGTGTTAAACCTCAGTTCCATCCACTGTAAAAAGAAAACAAGAAGAAGGTTGAAAAATTGACCTGAGAATGTTGCGCTTAATGTTAAATGTCACTATGAAAACGTTTTGCTTCTCAGACTTTCTTTGACTTGTTTCTTGCTTTCTTCTATAAAAGGGGTGCCCTTTTGTCAGTGAAAACACAGGACTGGGATTTCCATGTGAACATTTCCCATGACTTGCCTTAGTATTACAAAATTCGCTTGACGTAATGTGGTTACATCCACAAGCGTAGTATGGGCAACATGATGATGTTTTCTTCTCTTACTTAAAGACTATGAATATACCCTGAATCAAAAGTGTATTTTCTTTGGCACAATTACAGACAGAAGTATTTTCCAATCTTTTTCCAACCCTTGCATCATTTGTGAAAACTAAGGGCACAGAATGATTAGTTAGACAAGATTTTCCAAAGTAGATATCTAAGGTTAATATCAATGAAATAGAGAACACTATTGGCTACTTACATGACTTTTAAAAAGATGATATACAAAATTATACGTGGTAGGGTCATCACCTTCCATGCTCACACTAAAACCTATGTGGGAAACAGCCTTAGTGAAAGCAATGCCTTGAACTACCTCAACCAGGGGATACACAAGGATATACTCACTGAAAAACAGCAGGTTCTGTTAAATTTCATTCTGTGATAACAAAAATATTAAACAAGCATTTTAAACACGTTTGCCTTGATCAAGGGCATAAGGTTAATGTTCTTGTCCCTGTTAGCAGTTATTTTGTAACTGCAACTCTCTTCTCGTTCCTTTCTCAAGTGAAGGTTAGTTTGCAGTTTTCTTGATGAAATAGAGTTTTGTTCTCTCCCTTCTGCATTTATGCAAGAGTTACACTGCAAGTTAATAGCAGGGGAAGAAGCCACAATGCAGATCATCAGTGCCTCCATTAGGATCTGCCTTATCTCTGTGAGAAATCTGAAGTCGGCCTACTGAAGTGAACAGTGTTAGAACTGCTACAACCACAAATCAAAATCAGAGCCCATCCTTGTATGGAAAACAGCACTGACCTACAGCAAGCACCATTTAAATGCTGAGAGGAAATCTATGATTTTATGTGCAAAGAAAGATGTGTCTTCTCATGCCTTGCCAGTATAAGCAGATTTTGCTGTGAGCAAAGTTTCTGTCTCTAGTATTTAGAGTGCATTCTCCTGCCTCTGGAACATCTCACTCAGTTTTATTTACCTGAGGATAAATCTCCACTAAAAAGAAATCCATCTGGTTTTTATCTTGTTCTGAAGTATCCATTTCCACATTTACAGAACAACTGGTATTATTTGTTTACAAGATTTGACCAAGCTGATATAGCAGAGTTGTATTTCATCCCTTAATAAAACTTCCGTAATACTCCCCCACCCAAGCAAAGCATTTTAAGAGCATTAATTCTACTGCCACATTCCTGGCAGAGGAGCAAGTTAAATATTTTTCTGCATCCCTGTCAAAAACCTACTCAATTTCCTTTAGCTCTACATAGTGAAAGTGGGATAAGATGCAATTGTCAGTATTGAGGATGGAGAGAGGCGTCACCAGAACAGTTATTTCAGCTGCAATTCCAAAAACAGATGAAGTCTAAACCCAAGATTTATATTTAACCTATCTGTAATTCAACCTCACTTCTATACACCAGTTTCACTTCTATATCACGGTGTAGGCCACTCCATTTCCAAAGTTACTCATCAGTGATCTAAGGTTTTAAGATTTCTAATTATTAGCCCAAATTATGAATGGCTACAAACTCAAGTGCATTTGGGCTGCAAATATTGATGGAAAAAAGAGACAGCAATAATCTGTTTTCACTGAGAAATACCTGGAAGTAACAGAAGCAGTAACTGTTATGATGCCTCTTACACAGACCAGAAGTATTTGTAGAAAAACAGCAAAATTGTGACCAGACACTCAAACTACAAGAATTCAGATCATATTGGCACAGCAAGGAAAGATTATGTTCATCTACATTCTAAATCATGCTTAAGCTGGCATTTTTACCCATATTCCAGAGTGCTTTAAAGTACCTAATATCGATTCATGTTGTTAAGAAGTTACAGTTACATAAAATTTATCTCTCTGCTGAGAATACAATATTTTTTAAATTGAGACAATACAATAAATGATAGCTCAAATCCCAGGTTAGATGTACTGAAACACAGATGAAGAGATAAGGAATCTAGAGCTCTTCAATGTTTCAACTGTGGGCAAAACCAGACATCCATCAAAGGAATTACTAGAAGAATATGTCAAACATTTTCCTTTTGAGCCTAAAATAGTTCTCAGTGCATTCAACACAAGACAGTGAAAAAAAAAACCCAAAACAAAATGAAAAAAAGACATGCACATAAATACATACACAGCTTCTGCAAAAGAAGCTTCCTTTCTACTCCCCTCTGGTCCTTTGGGAGAGCAAAATAGTTCCACAGGTTAAAACATGTCTAAGTTTTCTGAAAAGTTTAGTGGGTTTTCTATTCAATTATTGCAGAAGTAATTTTCATATTTGATTCGTTTAAAAAAAAAATTGAAAAAGTACCACGGACAACGCATAGTGCTTAGACTAGAGCCTGTGGCTTCCATAGCTTGGTTCTAGTCCTTGAGGTGTCTGAAAACAGGACAGTAGCAGGAAGATGGCAGAGAGGGAGAGGACAGCAGGACAGCCCTCCCTTGTCCACCACCTCCAAAGGCCACTCAGCCTCTGCCAGCCACAGACCACTGCAGGCAGAGGTCCCTGAAAGAGGGGTAGCAGGGAATGACTTACTGCTGGCAGAAACAGTAACTTCACAGTCCAAGTCCAAAAACTCTCAAAAAAGCCCAAACCAGCTCAAACTGTGATTTAGCAACATAGTTAAAGCCTCATCCTGCCTTCCTTTCCTATTCTTCCCCTTTTCCCACTTGTCAACTCCAAATCTGCCAGAAGCAGTGGAAACTTTAACACAGAAAAAACTTCTATCAGGTTAACAAAGGAAAAGATAAATCTGATTAACCAGATGTGAAGTATTGATAGTTCAGCTACAGTATCACTTCCATACTAAGCCATTCTCCCAGCTAAGACAGAGAAACTTTAAGGCACTCCATAACCTGGAGCATGCTTTTTGTCATTTGTGAAAAACACCCCTCATGTGTAGAGGCAAACAAAGCACAGGTCCCATACTTATGTTTTCAGGTGGAAAAAAAATCTTGGAAGGGTGGTGAACTCTTAACACAGAACATGACAATTTGACTTTTCCATCCCAGGGATTCTAGCTTTGCTTGTCTATTTTATTTAATTTTTAACTGTCAAGTGAAGTAAAAGGGACAGCCTACTGAGTTGCTGAGAGATGCATCTAGCATTATGTATTTTCTTCACAACATGGAGATATCAAAAGGCAAAAATACCTACTGAAAAGCTGAGTTTCCAGGCTGCTCACTCTTAAATCCAAGCAAATTCCTGATTTTGCTTAACTAAAAATTTTATTTGCAGAATCTCAGACTCAATTACAGAAAAAGGTGGAAGCAAAAGACTGGTGGGAAAGCTGTGTAACATGAGGAAAAAAAGGGGTTGTTTCTTGATAACTCAGCATAAGAGAATACCAACCTTCCAATTTCTAATGGTTCAGAGAGTTTTTTTCAACATACCATGAAGTGACAAATTGGTCTTATCCTGGCAGATAGGACTACAAAATTCAAAATGTTGCAGTTCCCTAAAGCAACCATCAGATATGAAGTCACATGCACAAATCCCCAAAAAACTAGAAAACTTAGCCTTTTAAGGCATAATGTAGTAGTTATGAGCAAAATCAGCCTTTATGAGGTTTGGTTTTTTCCCCTCATGTTCACCTGAAGTAGTTCATAGAGTAAATTACAAAGTTAATTTGGACTGTATTTATATAAAGTCAATAGGGGATAAAGACAAGTAAAACTCCCATGCTCATGGATGTCCCTAAAGACACGCCAAAAAAAAAAGGCAAAACAAAAGGCAAACAAAAAACCCAGTTTAATTATCTTCAGCTTCAGACTACTGTTCTTCAACAGTATTAATTATCAGTTATTAAGAGAATTATATATATTTCTTAATATATAGGCAGAATTAGTAGAGAGACTATTTGTTGAGCATCTCTCTAATTGCTTTTCAACTAGTACATTACTTGTAAATTCACCATCAAATTCCTAGTTTCTCTTCAGGAAAAAAAAAGAAAGAAGCATCAGGGCCATGCCCTGCCCCCTGCACTCATCACATATCACAGCAATTAAGCCATTACAGCATATCTGTCCTGGATTCAGCTGGGAGTATTAATTTTCTTCTTAATAGCCAGTACAGAGCTGTGTTTTGGATTCAGTAACAATGTTGGTAACAAACTCAGGTTTTAGTTGTTGCTAAGTAGTGTTTACCCTAAGTCAAGGACTTTTCAGTTTCCCATGCTCTGCAAGCGAACAGGTGCACAAGAGGCTGGCAGAGAGCACTGCCACAACAGCTGAGCTGAGCTGGCCAAAGGGATATTCCATACCACAGAACACCATGCTTGGTGTATGAACCGGGGGGACTTGGCTGGGAGACGTGATCACTGCTTGGGGACTGTGCAGGTCAGCGTGTCGTGAGCAGCTGTACTGAGCACCACGTGTTTTCTCTTGGGTTTTAGCCCTCTCTCTCTTCATTACTATTATTATTACTGTCATCATCATTAGCAGGTTGGGTTTTTTTTTAGTTTCAATCGTTAAATTTTTTTTATCTTGAACTGTAAGTTTTACCTTCTTTCCAGTTCTCCTCCCCATCGAGGCACTGGGGCTGGGTGGTGCTTGCAGTGAGCAAGCAGCTGTGTGGTACTTAGTTGCTGGCTGGGGTTAAGCCATGAAAACACCTCACTGATCCATAAACATGAAGTAAAGATTTGAAGGCACAAGTCTATTCCATTATAGAGCCAATCACAAGGGAACACTTCTCTCCCTGCTGATACAAGCCAACATGGAGTGGCATCCCCTAAGCTTCCTTTTTCCTTGCCCAAAATGCATTTGAGTATTCTCTGATCTTTATGTATTTTATAATCCTTTGTTTCAGGAATGTAAAACCACTCTCATCACTATGTGCTTCCTTCAACTGTACCCCTTGTCTAGCCATTTCCCATAACTCACAAACCTGACAGATTCAAGCACTGCTGGATGATGAAGCCAAAGCTAGCTTGTGTACTGCAGACAAAATTCAAGTTTGGCAGCACCTTATCCAATTAGAAGGCTACAAAGAGTTCAACAGCAGAAGAGTATTCTTGCATCCTTCCACTTCAAAAACAGGATCAACTGTCAGTCTCGCATATAAACCAAAACCTCCAGGTCTCTAACAACCTACAGATATGCCAATGGCAAGTGACATAACCCTGAGCTTTCAGGGGCTCACAGAAGTGCTCTCTTGGCCCCTGCACAACACAGCCAACACTGGAAGCCTAAACAGAACAGCTTTCTTGAAACACATAAAGATAACCAAACACAGACCACACATCTACAGCAATGAGTACAGAAGAAGTTTTAGTAACACACTCTTAAAACTGCTTACAACAAACAGCTTGAGGGATAGCACGGTGAGGCAAGAAGGAGCTTTACTTACAAGGAATGTATTTCCACAGTGCCCACACACCACTCTAGTTCCATCTGGTTGAACTGGCAAGGCAGGTTGAGCTGGCTGCTCTTCTGGAATCAGCATTACTGGACCAAGAGTAATGATGCGTCTACTGTGTTAAGAACATTAGATGCACATGTAATTAAGCTCACAAAAGAGAAGGATGATGCGTTCAAGCAATTGTCTCAGTCACTACTAAATATTTTTACACTTTTAAACTATAATCTACTTGTTAAACAGCTGATGCAGTCAGTTTTGCTCTCTCTCAAGTGTTTTTCTTTTCAGTTTTAAAAATACTATCTTTGCCTATAAGATCAGCCATACAAACCTGAACCCTCTAGAGATCAAAGACTTGCAAGCATATGACACACTCCTCAGAAAAATGAAAACTTAATACCCAGTCTGAGCAAGCCCAAGAATTGAAATGTACACAGCCATGTGACCACGCAGAAAGAGTAAGGACTCTTCCATAACTTAGTTTTTCTCCCCACAGTACTGACAACCATGTCAATATAAGCAGCATATCCATATTTGTACAGTAAAAATTCCATTCAAATTCAGCAAACTAAAAAAGAAAACCACCCCGGGCTGACTAAATGCAATCAATTTACTTTGAAAGTTTGCAAGTATTTGCTTTTATGTTCAATATGTTTCCAGTTTAATTATACAATTTGTCAGTCCAAAGTGACAGTACCCAAATGAATCAACTTAGCATGAGCATGAGACTTCTTAGAATGAAAAAAGTGAAGGGGACAATTAAAGCAATATTTAACTTGCATTGCATCTCTCTCCATATACACCCAAAATTGTATTCTGAATGGCTTCCCTTAAATCTGGAATCTTCCATTCAGGGCATACTCCCAACTCTCTCCTTCAAAGTACACCAATTTTGCTCAATTTCTAGCAAGACACGTACATAAGTTATCTTAGGGAAACAGCTGAGATATATGCTTTTGAGATTATTTCAGTAAAATTAAGGAGCTTCTGATTCAGTTTAGTTACCAACCATGTATTATAACTGAACTATTCCATGAACATTTTTGTACTCAGAGAAAACATTTGTAATGTTTTAAAGTCCTTCCCAACAGAGCATTAGTAAAAAAGAGTAATTCTCACAAGTATCAAACTACGTTTCAAAACCAAAAGAGCCAAGAGACTGGTGAACAGGGCACTTGGTGCAGTAGGGCACCTTGGAAGGGTTCCCATTCATCTATCCCCAGATTTAGCCATCCTCTCCATTTCTCCTGTTAAAGCTGCACCACTTACAATCAAACTACTCCTACCTCAGGGAAATCTTTAACACCTTAATCCCAACAGTAAGAGCAATCACTATGCAATCACAATTGTTTCTTTTATAACTGCTTCCTCTCCCATTTCATTCTGAATCCGTACTCTGAACTAAGCTAAGTGAGCATCCTGAGTGTTTACAATAACTAAGTCTCCAAGAATGATGGATGTTAAGTCCCAGAAACAAGAAGTGGATTTTCTTCTCTCTTGTTCTTTACATTATGTTTGACTTACAAAGTAGCTAAAATGGGACACACACATCTGAGACCAAAAGAAAAAGAAGAAACTTTATACCACTTTAAAGTTAATCTTAAAAAGATATATTCAAAATGGACACTAGCACTACCTGTGTCTGTAGCAAATCAGTAATGCTCTGTAAGTATCCATGTAAAGAGGCTGAGGCTTGAACCTCTTTTAGTTTTAAATACTCAAAACAAAGACAATAGTTGCTTTAAAGAAAATTCTTACCAGTTTGGTCTTGGACAGCCTATTTTCCGAGACGTATCCTTACAGATAAGGAGACAGTTACATTGACATCTAACATACTTCTTCCCTGAAGGAGGGTTTTTGATTGGCTAAACAAAACAAAAAACCAGAACCACCAGAGAACACACGTGAGAATTCATAGAAATTCACGTTTTTCCACATAACAGGACGACAAAGCACAACAACTTCTGTGGAAAGTTCTTGCTAACAGAGAAATATGCTTCCCCATACAGAGTAAACTTCAGAGTCACCTCAAAATTAGAAGTTTTTTCTCTCTTGCCAGTCAAAGAAGTGAAAATTTCCTCATTAGAACAAACAAGAAATTCTGCAAACTCATGGAAAAAACCCATTCATATTTCAGCAATTAAAATTCAAAGCTTCGGTTCACTTATTTTTTTTTAAATGCAAGCCTAAATTGTGGTATACTTAAAAAAAAAACCAAAACCAGTCAAAATATCAAACAAGCATCCTTGCCTGGTACAATGGCTTTATTCAACAGTGAAAGGATGGCAGTCTGTTTCTTAGACACTGAGAGAATATGCAGGCATCACTGAACTTTAATCTGATTTTAAACTGTACTGAAATTATCTATCTTTCTCCAGCCTGGGAGTCAAGTTTCAGCATCCCTTTCACACAGCAAATCAAAAGCTGTACAATACTTTATTTGGCTTGAAACATTATATATTGGCAGGGAAAGTGAATATCAGTGGCAGGTTCTCTACTCTCTCTTTTAAGTGGAAAAAACCATTTCCTGCAGTTTTAAGGCTTCCTGTTTTCTGGACATAATTTAAAGTTTTTTCATATAACAAATATATAATAAATCCATATAATAAATCGAATCCAGTGTTTCTCATACAAATGCTTCCAGTAGCTGTGAAGCACTGCAGTATCAGATCCCAAAACTAAACAAGCAGTAGGAAAAAAACAGAAGCCGGAGGCCAAATAATGAAGACTTGAATTAAGCAAAGAGGAGGAGAAACAAAGAGGTCTGTGATCACTGGAAAAGAACCTACGACTCACACCTTAAAAGTTGTTTTATTGTGGTCTGTTACAAGCTAACCAAATAACTGAATAGTACTGCAGGAGAAAGGCATTCATCCAGGGACAGGTGTGGGGTAGTTATTTTGTTTCTCCCACTCTTAGAATAACTCAATTCTTCATTTCCCTTTATCCCATCAAAACCAATTTCATCCTTCTTTACAGAAGAGCAATTACTTAAATGACATCTTTGCTTTTTGCCCTACTCAGAAGGAGGCATCCTGCACAGCCAGCTCGACCACATGAAGACTTATTCTAACTGCTTGTGACCATCCTTGTGCCAGCAAGCCTTGAGCTTGCACGCCAGCCACACTAGCAGCCAGCTGGGCTGACAGGCCCTTTTCCTCAGCAGGGATGGCAGGAAAGGACCCAGCCTGTCCAGGTGAGGATATGAGTTCTACCCCAACAGAAAGAAAAACGCTAAAAATCCATTTTACCGTAGCTTCATTGCAGACCGTGCACTTAACCACGTGTTGGTGCAGCTTGCCATCCAGATTGATCAGTGACTGGCACACGCGGCAGTTTATCACAGGAACGCCGCTGGCATCTGGACTTGCAATGGCAGTGTACGGAGGAGGAAGCTCTGCTGCAAGAGGCAAGGAAATCTCAGCTGAAAAACCAGAGGATCCTAAAACCCTTCCAGCAAATATCTCTAGCAGTCACAGCCTCAAAAAAGAAAAAAACACACACACCTCAAAGTCAATGGTTAGTATAAACATAGAACAAACCTAAGTTTGCTTTCGCCTTCTCCACGACTTCTGTATACACAAACATCATCCATAGTTGTAGGTAAAGCAAACCAGCAACACAAACACAGTAAATCACCCCAGAGATATGGATCCAACAAAACTCATCTAAGTAACTTTATTTTCGTACCAACCTTTATCAGTCTTTAGAAAATGCTGGGAGAAAACCCACTAAGAAAACCCAAACCTACTATAGATTGGTAGCATCCAGAGACCGGCTTTTGAAGAAAAAGCCCCCCGAAAATAAGACAGAGAAGCAGAGTCATAAACAGCCTTTACAAGTATCTAAAAAGACCAAAACAAAGAAGTGTTCATCATATTTTACCATATACTACAGGTAAAAAAACAGAAAAGTCCTGTTAAGAAAACAGGTCTTGGATGGGAAGTGGCATGGATTTTGAGTACAACAGCAAATTTATGCTGTCTTGAAGAAAAAAAAAAAAAGAGATGAACTGAACTCTCAGGAGTTTCTGCTTATAAGGGTTCCAGATATTTTTCTTGTCCAGGAGCCAAAGTACAGATGCACAAGAAGGTCTTCAGTCATTCAGGATAGGCTAATACAAGGAAGGATTTAGTGGCCTCAGGCCTCCATGAAAGAGCAGACTTCAGCTTTGTCAGTGTTGAGCCCGCAACAGAACAGGGAGGAAACTTCCTCCGAGGTCTAAGAATCTGTGGAATGAAAATAATTCAACACAGCGATCTCTCACTAGCTTTTCACCACAATCACTTGGCATATAATAGCACTGACTTTTATTTCATTGAGAAGTTCAGGGCTCTTCAGGTAAGCAAATACAGAACAGGCATATTCACTAGTTCAGTTAGCTTTTCTAAAGACCAGTAGTTTGAAATGCTCTGTGGTCTAGGGCTTTAATAAGTTTTTTTTAAATTACATCCAAGCAGCTAACAAAACCTTCCGAGAAGCAATGAGACATCAGCCTACTTCCCCTTTACCAACAGCATTGAACAGAGCAGTGTCTGCTGGAGGGTGGCGAGGGAAATCACAGGCTGCTAGCAAAGCTGACAAGCCTGAGTATTAAATTTAAGCCTGTAAGAAAGCACTCATCACTCCTTCACTCTCTCTTGAAGTGAATGTCATAAGCTGGAGTGATATAGGAAACCCTGTCTGCCCTTCAGATCCAAAAGTCATCATACACCTTTGAACATTGCTGTTCAGTGTGCTCTCTCTCTGGTACTTGGTCTACACATGACCCACACCTGTGCTTGGTTTTAACTCACTGAGGCAACAGGAAACAGGTGGATACCTTGACAGTCTCAGACTCACATCCAATATACTTCTGTTATTACAGATGAGAAAAAAAATTAACTTATGTGCAGCAATACAATTCTGAAGTCATAACACAAACTGATGTTCCATTTCTTGAGCAAATGAACTTCACACCTTCAGCTTTGATATACTGGTTACAGAAACGAACTTCCTTAGGAAATATCAGATAACAGTGCTGTTATTTCTTCTGTTTCTGAGGAAATATATTCTGAAAAAATGCAGCCTCCAGAAAAAAAGAAAAACCAGTATTGTGCAGTGCTGTGATACTCTATTTTAAGTAAGGCTGCCACATGCAGGACATGAGACATTACAAGACATTAACAAACAAAACAAACACACACAAGACAAAACCCCAACCCACACGCTTTGGCAACTAGAAACAAGCTCAAGCCTACTAGACCACTGCAGAAACCAGGTTAGAGATTTGGATGATGGCGACAGCAGTGTATTAGCCACAGTGGCAAAGTCAAGGCTGCTGCAAGGGGGTTGTGGCAATCAGCAGGCGGCTTAACTGCCCCTGCAGTGAGCAGCTGACGCTTTCTGGCTAGGGGAACAGGTAGCCAGAAAACAAAGCATATTCAAAATACTAAATACCAAACTCTCTGTCAAGACACCTCTGTGGTTCACTCCCAGCTTTAAGGTTGCTTTTCTGAAAAGCAACAATCGCTTCACAGAACTTCTTGACTTAGTCCTCTCCATTTCAAGTGTGACTCCTTGATTCTGTGAGCTGGGAACAGGGCAGCTGTACTAAGGAAAGGCAAACGATACCTTTAAGGGTACCAGGAAGTGAAGAGACACACAGCCTCCAACTTTTCAGCTTTCCATGGGCCTTGAATACTTTTAAAATTGACAACTATACCTTCTAGTAATTTATAATTTTCTACACCCTATTTTGAAGTAGTAACTCTTAGGAGTCTGAAAGCTGGTTAACTGAGGTGTGTGAGCCCCTACAGACAGGGCCAGCCACTTCTTCAGCCTCACACTGAAGCTGCTTGGCTTCCAGGTAAGCAGCCTCGCTGTTCCTGTCCTGCTGGCTCAGCAAATATCAGATAGCAAGCAAATCATGGCTGCTTTTCAGAGCTGTGCTGCAGCAAAAAACATTTGCCGTGGAGCAGAAAGCATGAGGTATCTTGGCACTGCAACCTTCATACTTAACGAAAATATGCATTTTGAAGAGCTCCAAAAGAAAATCAGCAAAAGCCACCACAATTAAGTTTAAAGAAAAGTATATTAGAGGAGGGTGAGGGAGTGGGGGAAGGTGAAAAGGAAAATAAAGGCATTGTCTCAGAGTTAGCTGCTCATAACCCCTTAATAAAAAGGTTTCAAAGCACATTAACGTGATTTGGTACAACTTTTTTTTTTTTTTTTTTTTTTACAACTTGAATTTCAGGCTAACTGTAATATCTAAAACCAGTTCAAAAAAGTCTGTCATGCTGAACATGACTGGGTGGTAGGCGCAAGCTTCATGTACACACCAGTAGACATTTCATGAGATACTAAATTTCCTGCTGCTGACATACCAGTTTGCAGCTATATTATCAATTTTTCTTAAAGAAAATTAATTAGTAATTAGTACAGTGAGATTAGGAAAGTGCCCTACCATGCAGTATATCTGACTCCCTCCTCACCCCCACACGATAGGGATGCAATGGAAGATATCCCATTTTCAACCTGAGAAATTCCTTGTGGTGTTTTTGCACTTTCCTCCCTCGGTATTTGAAGGGTGGAAACCACAGAGAACAACTTGCAGCCTACGTAGGTCAAACAGAAATAGGTTTGTTTTGTTTATTTGATTAAAAAAAAGAGAAAATAATTCTTTATCATGACCTGGGAAGGGGTGGGTAAGGGAAAAAGCTAAGTGATCCATGTCAGCGACAGGTAGTTAAGAACTAAGAAAGCCTGGAAAAAGCCAAAAAGACCCAAACAAAAAACCCCACAAAATACAACAACCAAAAAAAAGAGCACTGAATAACCACCCTACTACAGGGAACAGAGCTGATGGTGTCACCCTCTGTCTGTGTGAAAAGATCTTAAATACTGTGGCCTGCATCCACACTGAAAAAATTTTTCTTGCTTGCTTCCATCATTAATAACAAACACTGAGCCATTACCAGGATTCAGCCACCCACCAGTTTACACAGCAAAGGGTCAGCTGGGTCTCAGCTGCAGCTCAGCTCAACAAGGGAAGAGAAGGCCACTTTCAAACCATGATTTCTCTAATTTACAGTTCAGGACAACATACCGGGCACAGTAGATAGTTACAAGGATAAATCTACTAATGTACATTCAGGTGGTATTTTGACTCAAAGGGCTTCTTCCTTCTTCGTCTGTCACTCCACACCACTCAGGTGATGTTAATCAAGTAAGCTCTGCAGAAGGGAGTTTGGAAGCAAACCCAATTTTTCCACAAGAATGCTTCTTCCCTCTCCCTCTAGCCTTGTGCCTTGTGCTAGGAAGAGAGATAAAGACTGCCTATTAGCTAGAAAGTTGTTTTAGCTTGCATAAATCCTTTCACTATGGAAAGCCAACAGAGCAAAGGAAGTAGAGCTACTGGGCCTATGTCACAGCTCTGCAAAATTCTGTTCTGCAGCTACCTTTTTGTAAGTTTTGTAGCGCAGTTCTGAAGTGCTACCTAGTATATTTGCTCGTGGACGGATGAAACAAGAGATCTTCGACATTTAAGAAAGCTCCATGGTTGGTTCCTCCTCACTTTTGGGAACAAGCAACTTATCTCAAGCACCACACCCAACCACAGATACCCATCCAGTTATCACAAGTTACAGATGCCCACTGAAGGCACAGGAGGACACAGCTACCAACTGAAATGAGCATTTGGGGTCCGCCTCGTTTCCAGGTCACGAGTTTTACCCTAGGTTCAAACAAGAGTCACTAATCTGATGTGTTTTCATTACTTTTCAAATTTGTAAAGACCTTTTTAAAAAAAACTCCCAAAACAGATTAAAATGTACGCAAAAGTAATGGCTACAGGATAAGGATCACAGAGAATAAAAACATCAAATACCAGAATGTAAACTAAGGTGGATATATGGATTTATTTTTTTTTTTAACTTAGGGGATGATTCCAATACTATGCAAATTGACTGCAAATAAAACCGAAATAAAAAGCCAAAGTCCCCAGCTTCTACTGTTTTTCAGGCCAATATTCCTGTGTCAAATTCAAATCAAAGTAAACAGTCAACACCAGCCTCAGCCCTAACTGAAACACATTTTCACATCAAGACAAAGAGGACTAGCTTTCCACGAGTTTAAATATCATTCAAAGCAGACAGATGCTCACTCACTCTCGTTACATGCATATCATGAATCTATAGTTAATAGAAATCGTTAAGAAAGGACCAACACACTGAAGCTATTGAGATAAGAATTGCAATCTTACATTTTAAAGGCTACTGCTAGCAAAGCTACTCTAATCTTATTTAGTCTTCATTCCTTCAGCTTTCTTCACACCTCAATTTCTGCTCTAAAATGTTTAACTGAAAAAAACCAACAAAAAAAGCCCCTACTAATGTACTTTTCAAACGTCCTGATTTCTATTTTCTAAGTAATTTTTTCACCTACTTATTAAATACTCAGTATTGATCAACGAGATGATTTTCCTAAGTCTGTGCAAGAAAGATAATACCATATAATTATGCCACGATTACAGATTTGTAACCGCAGTATCTGACTTGCTTCAAAAATAAAGCCAAAACCAGCTATGGCCTTGAAACGCGTTTGCAAGGACATCCTAGTGGTTTTGGACTTCAGCTACCACAGCGCACTGAGTCCCTTGGTTATCTCCCCCCGGCTGCGCGGGCAGGCGCTGACCGCACCTGGGCAGCGCTGGGCACCGGCACTGCGCTGGGCACTGCCGGCCTGCGCCCCTCCCGCGGCTGCCTGTGCCCAGCTGAGCTGCTCTCAGCTCCGGATCTTACACTTAATCCTGCTCCTAATTAGCGGGGGAACCCAAGTCCAACAATTACCTTGCAAGCTCCGGCATGCGAGCGAGTTATAATAAGCAGACCAGTTCGGGCTTGTTCTGCCCCTGCAAACAATTATTTTAATGTCTTTTATTTCCCCCCCGAGCAGCTCAGGCCGGAGCGCGGTGGGGAGCACGGCCTGTTCGCGGCGCGGAGCGGCGTTACCTGTTGTTCCGCACCGGCGCCGGGGCGGGGCGGGGGCTCCCCCGCCGGCGGCCCCCGGCCCGGCCCCGCCGCCCCC
>VZRZ01008876.1:27295-73090 GCA_013398175.1 Climacteris rufus | reverse complement strand
TGTGTGGACAGCCATGTGGCTGGGCAATGCCCCTGCCAGTCATTCCAGTCCTCTGCAGCCATTGGCTCTCTCCTGACTGCCTTCCCCTTGCTTCCCTGATTTATTGGCTAGCTCATGCCAGCCCTCCCTGTCTTTCATCCGCTCCCTGTCTGTGACTTCAGTAATAAAATCATCTGGACTCAAGCGGAAAAGAACACTTCCTCGTCTCTTCACTTTTACTGCCTCAATTAAACCACGTGCATGAGTTCCTGCAAATGGCAGCAGGGAAGAAGAAGGCAGCTGTGACCCAAGGGGACTGGGGGAGGCTGGAATCGCTTCTCTCAGGTCACGTGATTGCTGCTGAAGGCTTCCAATAACCCACACTTTTTACCTGCGGCACATGGGCGTCAAGAGACAGTCATACCATGTCAAGCAAGTCTCATCTTCTATCGAGGTTACTCTAATAAAAACTTTATAGGGTTTCAAAGCCCAGGAGACTGAGAACAATACAGCATTCTGTGCCTCAGATTAAGAATATTGCCTCACTTATAGGTGGTGTAGTAATAAAGGTATATAACACAAGGATGTAGTTTCATGGGAATCCAACGGTCTATATTTTAATCCTACTTGCTAAACTTCCTTCAGAAGCCAGTTTCTTTGATGAATGTATGCAAAGAGCATGGATAATTTTAATTCTGGCACCTGATTTTTGGTTACTTTCAAAATGGATTTTTTTTAAGATGTCTTCTAAACAATATAACAGTCCTTCTTCTCTCAAGTTATGTGATTATACTTGTATTGTTGATATATTAAATTGTTCATTATGGAATGAAGCTTTCTTTGCAATACAAAGGGAGTGGGTTCAAAACAACTCATGTCTTTCTTCTGATTGGTGATTCCCTTGAGACTTCTATGCTAATAGCAGTTGAAATGGAGTATCCAATACAAGGGATATAGTCTGAATATGTGGTTGCTAGGGGTTCTCATCTTCAGAGAGTTAAAGTCAGTAAAGAGAAGGTCAGGAAGCTATGTGTTTTGTTCCACTTTCTAGCACTGTCTGCCTTAGAACACTGGAAATTCTGACTCAGGTGACCAGTTCTTGCTGCTTATTGTGTAACACAGCAACAGCAGCTGGTATTTACACATACAACAATGAATAATGTGAACTTATTAAGTATGCTGTTGCCATAGAAATTCCAGAGTTTTTTAATAATGAATGTATTGTTAAAAGTTAAATGTATTTAACACATCTGTTTGTCATGGGGAATTTATTTTCGAGACAGTTTTGTAGAGCTTTTATAACCATTCAGTCAAAAATAAATATAATATCAAGAGTAGATTTTACCAAAAAATTTGTCCCACTGGAACAAATACTAACTAAAAACTATTTTTTCCTTAATTTACAGTAAACAGAGAGTTTTAGCTCTTTTTAGTCTATATTGAGTATAAAGGAAGTTCTATTTTGAAGTAACAAAGTACATGGTAGTAGTCAATAGAACACAGAATGAAAGCTTTTTTTAACATTGCTCTCAAAAGTGTGGTTATAACTTGCTATTTGAGCTATCATTCTCTATATATTTTTATATATTGTGCCTCTTCTTACACGAGTCTCCACTATAGGTAACTGTAGCATTCTTCTTAAGACATTTAATATTTTTCAGTTATGCTACTCAAAAATCTATATACTTAAATAAATTATTTCAGATGCAGATTGTTATGAAAGAGTTCACAGCAGTATATGTAAAGAGCCTTGTGCAGTTGCATGGCATTCAGCAAATGTGTATAAATTGTAGTGTGTATGAGAACGTCTTCCTCTGAATGCTTGTTTAAATCTGAAAAGTATATTAAAGGCAATTGCTGTGGCTGCTTGAAATGAGGACTGCTCAGTTGTGACACCAGAGTAGAGAAACGAGGTTGCACATTGCACCAGGGTAACACCTCCACAGGCAACAGAACACATGGCAAATGGCTATTTTGGATTATCCAGGACATGTGACTGCAACTGAATTAAAATCCTGCCTTTTTAAGTTTATCTGTCTGCATCCTTCGCCAAAAGAGGTTGTACATTACAAGAGTGAATAACAAATTTGACGTGTACCTTTCAGCCTTCAGTGCATTGAAGCAGTTTTTCCTCAGGCAACTCCTGGAACAGTGTGGCCTTACCAGCCACATTCCCCACCATGGCCCCCTTCACTGCCTTAGCCAAACCCCTTGGTGCCTTCAGCCAGTTAAATTTACACAGCATATTCTACCACATTCGCATCCACATGTCCTAAAACAGAAGTGGATGAAAGTCCAAAGAACATTTTGTGAAAGTAGCACTAGAGCTTTGCTCAGACCATGTTACCTTCCCTACTGGTCTGTTCCAGGTGACTTCCAGAGATGGAAGAAGAAGAGAGAATGAGGCCTTTCGTCTGTCATGATGTGGTGCCCTCTGGCACAGATGTAAGAGACATGCAGTCATTTTCTGTTTGGTTGGTTTGGTTTTTGCTTAAAAGGCTAGTAATATTAAAAAAAAAAATCAACAGTAATGCTGAGAACAAAATTTACAGAAGTTTTTGGAGATTCATAGTGCTTATTCTTGGTATGACCTTTGCTCATCACTCAAGATTGTGGTTGATGATCCTGGAGATGATGATTTAACCTCCCACTCCCTCCTTTCCTTCCCCAAGAAATCCTCTGAACTCATCCTTCTTTTTCATGAAGTACTGAGAAGAGCTCAACATTTAATTCAGGTGTTTTCCTATATGGTCCTCAGCATTCTAATTTTTTTTTTAAATGGAGATTGAAATTGTTACAGCTTTTGAGATCATTGCTATACCACCAGATTGGGTTATTATATTTGCAGCAAAAGTAGAAAACAGTGTTTGATAATTCAGAATCATTTAGTTCTGCATTGTAGGGATGGTATTATAAAGATCTGATCATTATTTTTAAAAGTTTAATCTATGAAATTCCACAGCATCCACTGTAAACATTTTTAAGAAAGCATTTCTGTTATTTTGCCATGCATTGACATTATTATTGTCATTAAGCTTTATGAATGACACTCTGGAAACAAGACACATTAATCAAAATGTTTCTTATAAGATCAGATCATCTATTCACTAGTTATTTACAACATGTCTAAGGCACATCTCTGAACTTACTGCATGTGAAAATCCTGTTCATCTGCTCTAGCATAACCCCTAAGAATTGCTTGTACCTCAATGGAGGAGCAGCAAGTAAAGGAAAAAGTAGGGAAGAAATAAAGTGGAATACTTGATTGGACTATGATTTGTAGTATAAAACCTAGAGAAACAAGATTTTTCTCTTTCAATAACATACTCTGTTTACATCTGCAGAGAGGACAGTGGGCAGCTCTATAACTGGATAGACAGCCTTACTCGTATATTGATGTTAACTAAAAATAAATTGAATCCCTAAATCACAGGCATTTATTTTTACACCATGACTACACTTTTTTTTTTTCCCCACAATGGTACTGCAGGGGTCGGTCGTTCTTGCTCATCACTTGCTTCTGGTCTCAAAAGCTACCTGGTTATCAACACCAAAAAAATCTTCTACTACAGATTTCACACAGGTCAAACAGTCAATTCCACGGGCCACAGAATTGTGAGCCCTGAATTTCTTGGCTACTCTTTCTTGTAGATATAGAAACCCTGCTTTTAACAAATATTAAAACTATTAAACAGAGATTTAAAATTCTACTCAATCTATGTTAGATATGCCACCTTATTTTCAGTGTGTGTTTTACTCTTCTAGCAGCCTATGCCTACAAGCAGCCACATAGGAACTGCTGATAGAGAGCTGTCTCCTGTTTTGAGCTGAGCAGGATTATTCCCATTTCAGTGTGAAGCCTGCTGTTTCTGCGTTATAGGCACTGCTGCTGACAGATCTGTGATGAAGGGCTCACCATCTATGTTTCAAAATCCTTTCCCAAAATTAAACTATTAATCCACAGGGAAACTGCCAGGCAATATTGTGTTGCTTCTTTATTGTCATATTATGCAGCAATACAGTAAGGAAGTTCACAGAAAAGTAAATTTTTTGCTTTGCTCAAAACCTGTCATTTTCACTGGGGAACAGCTGTTTTGTGGAAATATTTGCTTCAAATAATCATTCTGCTGAATTTTTTTACATTCAAGTTGGACTTGTTGAAATACAAACATAAGTAAGATACTTTCACTTGCTGACAAGTATCCAGTAAATCTGTGGCTTAATGTACTTATTCTTTCCACAGGGATCCTAAAGATCGTCTAGTCCAACAATCGTGCCATGGGAAGGGACATCTTTCACTGTATCAAGTTGCTCAAAGCCCTAATATAATCTTGCCTTGAATACTTCCATGGATGGGGCATCCACAAATTCTTTATGCAAGCTGTTCCAGTGCTTAAAAAAAACCCCTCTTTATACCTCATCTGAAACTACCCTTTTTTTTAAGTTTGAAGCCATTCCCTCTTGTCCTATCACTAGCTGCCCTTGTAAAAAGTCCCTATCCATCTCTCTTGAGGCCCCCTTTAGGTACTGGAAGGAATTTCAAGGTCTCCTCAAAGTTATCTCTTCCCCAGGCTGAACAACTACAACTCTCTGAGCCTATCTTCACTGGAGATCTGCTTCAGCCTTCTGATCATTTTCCTGGACCTCCTCTGGACTGACTCCAACAGGTGTCCTTACGTCGGGAGTCCCAGAACAGAATGCGTCAGACTTTCATGTAATAACAATCAGGGAAGCAAGTCATTGATTTCAGTTGATCTGTTACCTGTTAGTTTAGTTAAATAAGTCACAGAATGAAATATATGAAAAGGTTAAATAATGCTATTTTAACTAGAAAAACTGTGTTATGACAATCACATTTGTTATTCCTCTAGACCCATCTTGACTGTTTCAGAGCAATACATTGATTTTTTTCACAGAATACCAAATGAGATTACAAGGAGGATCTATATATTTAAAGTAAAATTAGTTACTGATTCACAGTGAAACAGCTGAAATAAAGTGGTTAGTTTAACTTCAGTATTGGAAAGATATGCATATAGAAGGAAACAGGGATGGCAGTTGAAACCCAAGGAAAAATTATTTTTGAATGCAATTCTATTTAGCTCTTCCACTGGTAAAAATTTTTAAGACTAATAAATTGTATGGCTGTGTCTCCTAAAAAAAGACTAAGCTAGAGACATACATTTGGCAATTCAATATTCGTGGGTTGAGTAATAAAAATAGGTAGTGATTAACTTCTGAAATGTATTTTAAAATCTTTCTAAAAATACTGTAATGATGGGAGAAGTGACAAATGTACAGATGATTTGGCATAATTCAGAAAAAGTGTAAAATATACATTTTAGTTTTGAGATGACTGAATGATCTTAAACTTCTCTTTCTTAAACATATTTTAGTCTTCCAGAATAGTATTCTTTACTGAAAGTTTATTCTAATCAAACAGACATGGCCACTAGATCATGCCACCACCAAAATTATCATGAAGAACACTTTTCCTCAAAAGTGACAACTTATAATATTTTTGGTGACTTTATTAGTATTTGTCGCCCTGTCTTCTGCTCCATATAGCAAATCTTATGAATATTTTAATATTAAATGAACAGAAGTTACTCTGTTTATGAAAATAAATTTCAAAACTCAGTATCATTTGGTTCTGTAGAGAGATTTGGAGGCAACTGAAATAATTACTAAATACAAGGGATAGCATTGAATGGCTGGTAAAACAGACATTTGAAAGTGTCTGGCTGCAGTACACAGGGAATTCTACTTAGTCTTTATGTTTGAAAATAGCATAGTGTGAATAATAAATATCAATTTTATCTGAATCTGGAAGGATGAGGGAAATGAAAGCAGTCTCTTGTTGATTACTTGATGAAATGCTGGTGAGTTGCATGTCTTGCATCCATGAAATGGAGTGCTCCTGAAAATTTGTTTCTAAATTGAGAAAGAAGCACTTCCATTTAGAGAATTTTGACATCTAAATACATAACAGGGAAATAGTTCTGAAAAGGGAATATCTTGCTGGATTCTGAGTTTTTGATTTGTGAAAAACTGAGAATTAAAATGGTCAGAAGTCACAGCAACTCTGTAGAAGTATCTTCTTTCTTCCAAGTCTCCAGTCTTTCAGTAAGAGATAGTGAGTTGCCAAATAATGGTACCCCTTAAGAGAAATCCTAAAACAAAATAAAATAGTCAGTGTCAATCTTTTATTAAGATTAAATAACTTCTTTTCTCAATGCTTTCCAAACAAAGTTTCAATTCCTAAATATATATGCAAATATGTCATACAAGAAGATGAGAATAATATATTCTCCATACTTCTTTTGCCCCCTGTGAAAAAATCAATTTTTTTCTGCACAAAAGAATCAAGTTTCAGACTAAGCTCAGCTGTCCATCCTCCAGTTGCTGAGGTGCAGAGTTGGCCCTGGGAGTTGCACTGACCCAGTGGTGAGATAGGAGCAAAGAGATTTAGCAGAGAGCTGGATAGGCTGACACACACATTTCCTCTTCAAAGGAAACAAGACATCTAAGGTAGAAACTATCCAAAGACAGTAGGTCACAGTAATTCTCATGTTATCAGTTATCAGGCTGGCCTCATGAAAGAATGGACAGAAAAGTTGGGGTTTTGTCCCTTTTTTCTCCTTTTTTTTTTTTTTTTTGGTTTTCATGACAGATAAGAAAGTTTGTGACGAGATTGCTTGAATCCACAGCTGGGTGCAGAATGCTATGGCTCTCTAGTTTTGGAGAAACTTCACTTATTTCATCATTCTCACTCTGGTCCTGAGAGACTGAGGATGTAATTAAGACACCCTCATTCTACAATTAGTCACACAATCTAATCATAAAAATAAGATGTCTTTGGAGAAGAATACTGGAGCTCATGCTCCAGCAGGATGGTCATTAGCAGAAAACCGGAGCTTATACCAGGGAAATTCAGTTGGTTATTGTCCAGAAATAGCTGATTAGTACCATTAAAAATAAATAACATTTTGGTTGTTTCCTGAATAATGCAAGCATAACTGTACTTGAGAGTGATACATAGTACCTTCACAGCAACCATACCCACAACAGTGCAAAAGCTCTGCCCTTCTTCTGTGATCATGGCTAGAGGATTTCTGTTCTTGCAGTTATTTTCAGCATATGGGCACGGAAATGTTAAATCATCCTCATGACCACTCTTCACACTGTTATTTGGGATTTCCATTTATCCTGCCAAGGTTTATGTTAGGCTTCCACACCTAATCATCATTAAGTTGGCACATTAATTTCTTCTCAGATCACCACTAATCTCTAGAGGTTTTTCTTTACTTTAAGAAGGTCCCTTCCTTAAACTGGTCTGGACTCAGGGCTGGCACTTATCTTTCCTTTCTATATCAGTTTGTATTTCATTAAATTAAAATTATTTTCTTTGGGAAGATATTTTTTTTACCAAATACACTCCATCAAATTGCATTCCTTATTTATCATACCACCGATGTTTGTGTCACAAGAAAATTACCTCAACAATATTCACTTCTAAGTCCTTTTGTTTTCCCTTGTTGTTTGTATACAAGTACACCTAGACTTTTTTAAAATTTATTTTAGATTTTGTCTACATGTGAACAGACAAACCCAGGAAAAAAGAATGACAATTGTGCGGATTTATCCTGTGTGAGCAGTGTGGCTATCCCTGTGCAGTTGTTGTTGTATTGTAAGGTAGTGGTAAGCAAGAGTTTCTTGCTGAGAATGATACATGCTGGAAGTCTGTTTTGCTTAGTAGAAGACTGCAGCTCATGGAATGGTTTACCACCTGTAGAAATATTTCTTCAACAACCATGAAAAAAAATCATAGGAATATTGATCTTTTATGGTTTAATAGGTAGCAATACATTATATTATATTATTCATAATATTCAATAAAGTTACAATCTTTGTTTTCCCAAATTGTCCAAAAAGCAAGGATTAAACAGCAGTGATTTATTTTAAAATCAAAACTCTCTTTTCAGAGGACATATTCTCTCATCATTGTAAGCTCATAGTTTGCTTATCAACTTCTGCCCATTCTTTTTCTGTAAAGAAAGCTCCACCTGTTTTCTTGAAGTCCCTTTAAATCTTCACTTGTGAAAATTCTTTGTGTCTTTGGTTCACAGAAAAAAATTTTTTCTCCTCTTTTGCTTTTTCTTGTCCTTTTTTTCCTATTTTTAAAAAATTTCTTTCTCCTGAAGATTGGCAGTCCAATAGTTTATTTCTTATCATCTAAGACTCAAATTGACCAAACTTTGTCATTTAACAGCTCTGCAGCTTTTCTAGTGCACAAAGAGAGAGCTAGTCAAAGAAGCTGTGTTTTTGTTCATCACACTTTTTACGGAAGTATCTTGTCTGACTTTGAATTCTGCCTTTCCCTATGGGTTTTTAAAAAAACCTTCATTTTTAAGCAAGCCAACGCCAAAAGAAAAGTTAGGACCTTTTTTTTTTTTTTTCCATTTTTCTCTTTTCAATTTTGTGCCTCTGGAAATCAATAAGGGCTTAACTGAGCCTGTAAGGTACTGGGCCATGCTAGGAATGGCGTGGATTCACATTCCTCCAGCATGTGCTTTGGGGAGCATTATGCCTCCAGCAAGCACAATGCTCTGTACAACTATGGAGCACTGCCTGCTGCTCCCTTCCCTAATTGCTGCTTCTATCCACAGCTAGCAGCTTCTGATGATTATTGAGTGGAGACTGTGAACCCATTTCATCTGCACCCCTTTTAGAGTTGCTGCTGTTAGTAGCACTAAACAGAAGCTTTTTGTCATTTATTTTTATTGTACATATGGTACATGTCAGAGATTTACAGTGTTGTGTTTCCCTAAAAGGCAGTTCCTAAGAGCTTAGCTGATTCATTAGGGCATATATGTATTATTAGAGATTTAACTCTAGTACTAAAATAATGAGAACTTACAAAACAGGAATGCAAAAGAGCAAAAAGATTTATTATGTTCCTTTTCTCTGCTCACAATGTCTAAAAGGCTAGCCCAAAACTGAGGCCAGGCAAGAGTAAGGGAATGAAAGGTGGGTATTTATTTGAAGGGCCTTCAAAGGTACATTTAGGGCAGACAAAGCCCCGTCCTTGGGGCATCACTGAAAATGGACGACAAGTCACGAGTTCTCTNCCCTCCCCCTTTAGAAGCTTGGGCCTGGGCAGCCCAAATGTCCTTGGGTGAGTACAGAATGCTAGTGTTATGTCTATAGAAAATGGCAACCAACGAGATATAAAGCATACATGCCAGACAATGCAGGATTTGAAAAATAGAAGGGTTAAACCTAAGGCAACACTCATTGTCTTGTAAAATATTAACAGTATGGAAATGCTGTGATTTGGAAGCTTTTAGGTTTCTACTTTCTGTGTAGGTATCGAGGTAAGTCACTTCTGAATGTTCTCAATCCTTCTGATGAAATTTTCTAGATGATGTCGCAAAAATAGGTATTGGTGTCTTTGAAGTTCAACAACAATAAATAGGGAGTCTCTCTTTTAGGTACTTTGGTCACCAGCTGCTAAAGAGGAAAAAAAAAAGGTAATATTCAAATGGAAAGACTGTACTTCTCCTTAAAGGCATCAGAACTAAATCATCTCACCATCCAGAAAATACATAATTTCTCTTCCGCTGTGGCAGAAAAAGACTTTATGAAAATTGATCAGGAAACAGCTGAAAATAAATAAAACCTGACAGGTTTGGGGTTTTGTTTTCTTGTGATTTTGGTTCTGTTTGGTTTGTTTGGAGTTTTTTAGAGAGATTTGTGATTTTGTGACTAGCTCTCCTAGCGTTTGATTATTCATATTCCTTACCTTTCACACAAAGGTCCATGGCATACTGCAATTATGAACAGGAAAAAAAGGAATGAGGTACAAGAAAACTTAGCAGAGGCAAAATGTGTTTTAAGGACTTATTTTGTTACAGAGAAGGAAAGGCTTACCACACAATAGTACTGTGAATATTTCAAAGAGAAAAAGAATGTGATGATCAACTTTGGCATGAAAGACACAGATAAAAACTTGGGTTTACCATAGAAAATACTGAAACTAATCAATATAATATTATGCCCTTACCAGAAAATAGAAAAATGATAAAATCACTTTCCCTGCAAAGAACTGTTTTTGACTAAGACACATTTCCTATGGAAGTTGACTTTTATCTGAACAAAAAAAAAGAAAAAAAAAAGAAGAAGAGAGAAATGCAGTTATAGACAGTTACTATCCTACCCCTCTCCCAAAATTAGGGAATATCTTGTGGTGTTGCAGGAAGCAGATGATCCAGCATTCATGGAACTGATGCCAAGGCTCAGGGCTTTGCCCTTCCACAGGTTCCTTCTCAAGCACTGACAGTAGCTGCAAGCCTATGGTGTACATTACACCAAGTTTGTGCAAGCAAGCGGTTTGTGAATTGCAATGACCCAGGGTGAGAAGTTCCCTTATGGAGTTTTGTAGCAGAAGCAATTCTGTCTTAGCTCACAAGTGGCTAAAAACTGACTTTGAACTGTGAAGGGATGTTTGCGTATATAGGAATGATATCCTTAGAGGAACAGTTCTCTTTGAGTGTAAAAGGTTGTTTTAATAATAGATTCAATCTCTGCTCAGAAAAGCTATTTTGAAAAAAGTTAAATAGCTTTGAAGTCACAAAGAGATACATTTTTGGATCCAGATGTTTAAAATGGTGTGTGCATTTAGCAGGGTAGATGTACAGATAATTAAAAATATAATTCCTGCCTTCTTAGGTTTGTGAGCAAAGCTGGTCAAAGAGTTTTTCAGTATAATACGCCACTTTTCATTTAGCGAGCCACTTGGCAATAATTCATTACAGTTCAGTTAACCCTAGAGATGATGCTTTTCTTCTCCCACATGACTACTTTGCTGTAATGATCACATTTTCTAGAAACAGACTGATTTCAAGGAGAATCTATCAGATCTTGGATAGACCCTTTTGCAAGAACATGGAAGGGGAAAAGATGAAGAGCAAAAGCAGATTGTATAAGTGGCACAGAATGAGGCAATTTCAAGTTCAATTTTCTTAGTCTTACCCAAGTCTGTTCTTGAATGAATACTGATTTATGCATAAATAACAGTAAGGGGGAGGAAAAAAAGAGAGTTAGACCTCTTCTTTTACTGCAAGAAGATACCAGAGTATGTGTCCAATTTGAAGCTTTCTTTGCCTTAGAAGAACAGTGGGTATTGGCCATGAAGGAATGAAACCCGCTCAAACAAATTTCGAAGTCTTATGTTCTCATGGAAAATGAAAAATTGTTCCAGTTTCTCATCTATTTGCTTGCTAGCATATGTATTGATATTATTTTCTAACATCACAGGATATTTATTGTGGTTTTTTAACATCCAGTCTTTGCAATTTCAAATAATCTATCAAGTGTGTTTGAGGTTCATATTGAAAGCTATCATTGGAATTTCTTTGTTAAAGAGAATAAAATTTTTAAAAATCCAAAGCAATTGGGCATTCATCTCTATGAGGTCATGAATTAAGGTATTCAAAAGATTGAAGTTATATAAAGTTATTATTCATTTATATAACATCTATTAAAAAACAGAAACAGAAAATCCACTTGAATATACAGGAATATGTAGCTTATTGAATATACATTTGTATGGGATTTTTCCTGTATGGAGACTACAAAATGTAAAACAATATTGAGGGACTAACAATGAAATAGTCCTTTTGTATGGGGAAGAAAAACAATGGGGGTAAAAGAGTGTACCATTGTACTGAATGTTTCTATCAGGATTTTAAATACATATAAAAACTGTAGTGTGTGATTAAATCCCATATAAAAAAATATGGAGAAATTAAACAGATATGAATCAGTGATTTAAATTAGTCTCACGAGCAGAATGCCTTGTCTGTGGTGGGTGCCTGGTGCAAAGTAAGAGTTGCCACACATGGGGAAGGGGAATATAGGTGCAAACGCCATTATCCATCAACATCTCAGTCCTTAGTATCATATGTCTGCACATTATGTGGAAAACAACTAACAAAGAGATATTTTATTTTATTTTAAATATTGCTAGAAGGAAATGATAAAGAGTTTATGCTCCTGTTAAACTGCTTTACATTTTATTTTGGAATAAATTCCAGAGCTGAGTCCTGTCTCCTGGTTTCCTCTGGGATAATATAGTAATTTTCTCCACAGTTTAAATTAATGTGACTTTGGAATAGAACCTCCAGTAAATCATCAGAGAAATATTATCTTCAACTGAGGCGAGCCAAATTACCTCAAGCAAGAATCTTCTGTGGAGTGGATGAAGTTACAATTTAAATGCAATATCCTACCAATGTTCCCAAACTAAGTGGATAGAAATTATAGAAATAACAGCTGACATTTAGAGCCTTATTTAGGAATGCACTGGAGGCAGGTTGTTCTAATTCCAGTTGTTGTAATTGCTGTAATTGACAGTCTTGTGGTTTGTGGGTAACGTTTAGTCCTATGAGAAGTAATGTTTAGTTGTGGTAAACAACAATATGCCTGTCTAAGTTCATGGAAACCAGAACCACCTCCTAGAGCTAGATTAACTGTATTAAGGGGGCTTGTATAGCCACTGGATGCCAGAATTCCAAGTTGTGTTCAGAAGTCATGGAAGTAGATGCTGCTTGTAAAGAACAGGATAAGCTTTATGAAGAGCAATGAGAGAGGACACTGAATCCTAAATTAAAAAAAATAGCAAAGCACAAAACAAAGCAAACCCAAAGCCCAACAACCTCCCTCAAACTTGTTAAGCAGTATTGAATGTTTTATTTGCATAGCAATCTGCTTTCTGCAGAGACCATCTCTGTCCTTAATAGTTCATACAGAAGATCGAAGAGTTAACTGCTGTTACCCTTAGTACATGAAAAGTGCTGGATTTTAAATGACAAGGCATTCTTCCTTAAGAGCTCTATATTTATATGTTGAGATTAAACTAAAGTAGCATCACCATCTGTTACTATGCCCCGTTGTGATTCCACAGCACCAGCACAGTGTCCTAGGGAATGTCAGATAGGAAAACAGGAGGAGAAAGAGGACAGATGCTGTCAATATAACAAAAGTACAAATTCAACAAATCCAAAGCAGGTTGTAGTTTAAAGACAGCCTTTAGAACTGAACTTAGAGCATCATGCTTACTGTACTCTAAACCTTTACTCCCAACCTTTGTAATAGCTGCTTGTCTGCATTAACATGAACATGTCTGTGCCTTGTTCTTTGTTCATTACAACTGATTTTTGTATTAGACCAAGTACATGACAGCTGTCTCAGAAAGCCATGCCTGTAAAACTTTCATTCTACTTATTTTAATTGCCTCACCTAAAACTGCAATACATGTTACTTTAGAATGATGCTGAATTATGTAGAATACTTCATGGTATTCTAGGATTTTGCATTAGATTGCATAATTAGAAAGAAATAATGCAAATATTGTCGAAGTCTAATGCTAAATAGATACTGTGGATAAAGAAATTTAGCAAATTTAACCTTGTCTTACTACCATCTTGTGTATTGCAAACATAAGGGATTAATCGCTCTTTTTTTTTTCCTTTTATTCAAGAATATATTTTTAATTTTATGTACATACTTTGCATGTGTCTGGCTTTTCACAGCTGGAGGTGTAAGGCTTCCAGCAATCCTTAGGGTAGAGCAGAGTGGATGAAAATCTGCCCAGTGGAAAAGGACCTGGGGGTGCTGGACAACAGCAGTTGAACATGAGCCAGCTTCAGGTGGCGAAGAAGACCAATGGCATCTTGGACTTCTACTAAAAACATTGTGGCCAGCAGGACCAGGACAGTGATTGTCCCTCTGTACTGAGCACTGTTGAGGCTGTACCTTGAATCCTGTGCTCAGTTCTGGACCCCTCACTCCAAGAAAGACATTGAGGTACTGGAGTGAGTCCAGAGAAGGACAATGGAGCTGGGAAAGGGTCTGGAGAATACATCACATGAGGAGCATCTGAGGGAGTTGGGGTAATTCAGCCTGGAGAAGAGGAGGCTCAGGGGGAACCTTATCACTCTCTACATGTGCCTGAAAGGAAGTTGTAGGTGGAGGTCAGCATCTTCTCCCAAGTAACAAGAAACAGGACAAGAGGACATGGCCTCAAATTGCACCAAGGGAGGTTCAGGGTGGACATCAGGAAGAATTTCTTCACTGAAAGGGTGGTTAAGCATTGGGACGGACTGCCAGGGAGGTGGTGGAGTCACCATCCCTGGAAGTGTTCAAGAAACAACTGGATGTGGCACACAGTGCTGTGGTTTAGTTGACAAGGTGGAGTTCTGTTAAAGGTTGGGCTCAGTAAACTTGGACACTTTTTCCATTTTCATGATTCTATGATTCTCTATTACTTAAGACAGATCTGAATGCTATCTGGCTTCAGGTACTGTTCTGTGTGTAGAATCCCCAGCTGGTCCATAAACAGCAGAAAGCTTGTTCAGTGATGATAATGATTACAGTTAATCCTGATATATAATGTTCTGTATGCCAATCTTTCATTCATTTTATCCAGGGACAGTATAACATCAGGAAATGGTTGGCATATATGACAGGAGGACATGTGAGTGAGAAGAGTCAGTCTCAGTTTGAAAAAAAAAAACAACATTTGTTTAGTGCTTAAAATAGCATGACTATGTGATTTTGATGTGTTTTCATCTCTCTACTTTAAGCAGTAAGTGAACTTTAAAAAAACATCCAGTGATTGATAAAGGAAATGTTGGTGAAATTTAGAAGCACATGAAAAGTATCAGGAAGCAAACATGAAGGAAATGATTACAGAAAGTGTTTGCTAATAGCTTTGATGTTAATACTATTTGAAAAGAAGAAAGTTACCAGTATTCAAATTCTTCTGTTCACCCTGATTATACTTTTTTAATGGCCAAAAAGAGCTACATAACATGTTTTAACAAGCTCTGTGAAGTTTACCTCAAAATAAACTACATCTAAACAGCCATCAGCTTAGGAACTTGGAATAGAAATACCTTCTGAAGTGATTTGGAGAACAAACTTGGAAGCATTTTCAGCTTTAGTAGTGTCAGTAGGCAACTGGGCAGGCAGACACAGGAGGAGAAAACACAAGCCTAAGTTGGAACAGAATTGCCTACCAAGCAAAGCTGTTAGCACAAGTTGCACTTTGCTTAAAGGTGAGGACCTGACAGGGAGTCCCTGTACTAAGATGTTAGGAAAAGTGTAGTTTGAATCATGCTTTACAGTGGCTATCTTGCTCATTTCAGGTGGAATCAAGCAGGTTGCATGTCTGAGTCAGCAGGACTTTTAATCACAGGCAAGTGCCATCCTGAAATGTAGTGCATTTTTCTTTGGACTTCTACTATGGTGGGTTCATCTGAGACTTAGCCTCAGAAGACTCAGTGCAGGGTGCCCTGAAACAAGGCTCAACAGGGAGTATAACATCTACTTTTACCACATTCTCTAACTTTTGGGCGTTTGATGAATAACTGTAGCCATCCTTGAACTCTCCTACTAATTAGAGTCTGCAACTGGAGGAACAACATTAGCTATATACATATATATATGTGTTTGTGTGTGTGTATATATATGTATGTATGTATACACACACACATATATATGTATATACACACATGTATATGTATGTGTATGTGTGTGTACATATACATGTATATGTATTTTTAGATATATGAAACAATGTATCTTTCTTGTTTGAAGATTTTTGTTTAAAATCCCCACTAGCAGCATAGCCTTTGAAAGCAAGCTTAAAGTAAAAAATTCAAAATAGTATGCTAATTGAGAGGAAGAAATGTGATTGCTCTTTTACCTTTGACTATTTTATTTAAAACAGCTATGGAGTAATGTCTGTGTTTAAAATGAAAATGTCTTATTATTTTCTAGTACAATTACTTAGGTTACTATCTTGTAGGAAATAAATATTTCCATAGCTTTTCCAGCTTGCCAGGAAATTCAGCAGCCTGCTACTCTAATTCCTCTGAGGTGTCCCTGAATTAAAAATTTTAGCCTTAGTTCTGCCAACCCAACACATGGCAAATCACCATCAAAGAATTAAGATATTTTTTTGTTGTTCTCCAGGTACACTTGAGTAGAAGATTGGAGGTGCTGTTTCAAGTCCTAATTCTGAACTTCCAGAACAAACTTTTCCAAAAACTGAAAGACACTGCAACACTTCATAACTCCATTGGACTGATAGATATTGTGGATAGATAAAAAAGGAAATAGTAAATATGTACTTGTTTGGCCAAGGTATCATGCAGACAGCAAACAAATATCAAAGTTTTGTTGATGGATCATTTATTCTCTGTGTTCTTTGATATCACACGTTTAAAAACAAAACAGAAGGTGTAGCTTCATAATGTTCTCTTACTGGACATAATACATCTCTGTGAATTGTAACATCAGAAATTTAAGCGAGATTGCAGCCAATGACCCAGCAAGAGAAATGATGGGTTTGCCCTCCTGTCCATCACAAAAAACAAAGCAAAAAAATCTCTCTCCTCTAAAATCATACCATCCATATCTGCATTAGTTAATCTCTCCTTAGGCAAGTGTCTGACAAAAAAAAATGTTTAATACAAATAATGTAATGGAGTAGTCCATACACACACAAAAGGTAAATCTAAGGAGAATGACTTTGAAAAGATTAAAATAGTTGTTTACAGGTATTGATTGAGGAAGTGTAAATCTGTCTCTTTAAGGAGGTGACTTTAGTCAGATGAAAAAAGCCAAGTCAGAAATCATTTAGTACATGTCCGAGTTCCAGCAGTTTATTCTGTATAGTATGGAGGAATAAAAGGCTGCAGTGAGCCTTTAAAGGTTTTGCAGCAGAAGATGAAGAAATACATTGAAGTTTTTCATATTTATATATTTGAGACTGTATTTTTTTTACTTTTCATATGATGTTAACCTGTTGTTCTTTACTCTAAATATAAACCCTATTTTCCCCTCGATTTATCTTTATTTTTCTTTTCTTTTTCTTTTTAAAATTATGTTACCAAATTAAGGTGTGTAAAATTTTAGAAGTATTTTGTTAAAGCATGAGGCCCAGGTGGCACCACTAGCTTAATATCAGGATTGGATAGTTAAGTAGAACTTTGGTCTTCAAAAACTTGTGAAATAACTAAGAGTATTCCTTGTATGATTTATCCATTATAATAGACATAATTGTCTTTGTCTGAAGCATATTTCCAAATAGCTTGACTATCTTACTCACTTTTTCCAGAAACGTTTTGTTGCTGCTGCAAGGCTGCCTTAAGAAAAGAGAGAAACCCAAGTGTCTGATATAATTCAGTAGATAATGCAGGGAGAAAAAGTAGTGCCTATTTTTTTAAAAAGCTGGGACTGTCTTTAATCAGTTGGTTTAATCAGTTGCACTTTTACCGTTTAATTTGGTATACTTTCTTTATTACCTTCATACGGTTAAATCTGGGGTCCAAGCTGCTAGTTGCTCAGTAGTGAGTCCAAGAAAATGTCTACAAAAATATGCCTTCTCCTATCATCTCCTTCATAAATGAAATAAAAACAAAGTCAGTATCTGTCAGAATAGAATTCTCTTTATCATGCATGTTTTAGTTGAACAAACATCACAATAAATTATTTCTACAATGCAGCCTCTTTGTTTTATTATATATTAAGTTTTAAAGGCTGTGTCAATTAATTGAAGTATTTGGCCACTTCTGCTATGTCTGAACAGAAACCAGTTCCTCCTATAAGTTCAACCCCAGGAAGAAGAAATTTTCTGACCAGTGTCTGCTCCATCTTTAAATTCAAAGACTGTTTTTCTATCCTGCCTTTTGCAGTTTTCTTTCTTTCTTTGATGCATACAATAATATATATATACTTTATGTATTGTGTGCTGCCTATCACAGCTTCTCTGTCCATCTTTCAAAAGGGGAACTGCAGTTCATCACCTATCTCCAAGCCCTTTTGCCATGGGGCATACACTCACATTAGCCAGTTCTGATCATTCAACAATGTAACGCACTCTTGGCAAAGAAGGTGAGGCTTTGGCTGCAAGGAAAATTTTTTTCCTTCATTTTTATTCTCTAAATAATGATTGTTTCTGAGCATCATAGGCTTAATGTTCTCTTCTGCCACATCAATTTTGCGTTGATATACACATTCTTTTGATGGTGCAAGTCAGAAGTAACTCCAATTGGAAATTAATTTTTTTCATCTGATCATTTGTTTTCTTCTTCCACAAAAAGCTATGGCTTCAGTGCCATACATCTGACAATCTGTTTAATTGTTCAGTTGAACATTCAGAGGCAAATACAAGTGCGGCAATGGGAGTCGACAGGCTTCCACTCATGCTCAGAACAACATATGGAACATATGGATCATCAGAGAGTTAGGAAGCTTTCATTATTTCCTGTTATCTGTCAGTTTTCACATTATAGGAATAGCATATCTCTAAAGCCTTTTAGGGGGCTTTTTTAGTTGTGGGATTAAATTCAGGTTGTAGCTCCCATATTTGTAACCACTCAGCAGCAGTGTTTTTGTGAAGAGCCCTTTGTGGCCTCATCCTGGTTTGACTAGATCGCTTCTGGAAGCTATCAAAGAGCCATAAAATCCCCGGCACTGGTTTTACCTTTCCTATGGGCTTTGACCAACATGACAGTTACTTCACTTCACAGCTGCAGCTGCAGCTTTTCCCTCTCAGCTCCCCAAACCACTCAGCACAGGAATGGCAAAGCCTGTCTGTTCTGACCTGTAAAGCCTCTCTCATTTATTGCTGTCTTCATGCCCAGGAGAGGATGTAACACTGGTACAGCTTCTGATTAGACACAGGGCTCTGGAGAATGGCTGACTCCAGAGCTGAAGTGCCCAAGCCAGAAAAACATTGATTTCTAACACATGGATCTTAAGTCTAATCAAATTTCAGTAATATCAGCTCATGACCTTTTCTCTTATTAGTGAATTTATGCACAGCTTAGTCCCTGACTCTCTTAGCGCTTTGTGTGTGCCGGTGTTGCCTTCAGCATAATTATTGGAAAATTTTGAGTGCTAATTGAGCATGATTGAATTTTGATATAAATCTTGTGTATGGTATGTGAGAAGAAAAGTGTGCGTGTGTTGTTCTCGGAGTGGCGAGGGATAGAGTAAGCAAGCTTTACTGCAAGACATAGAATTCTGATTTTTCATGATCTATTTTTTTTTAAATATAGTTCCATTACCAGGAGTCTGGTGACATAGTTACATGTAGAACAGCATATGTTTCACTTAAAATCCATTAAATATATAATCATAAGGCTCCTTGCAGTACTGAAATGGAAGCTCAGATAACACTATAATTAACAAACCCTATATTTTCAGATATTTAACACAGCAATGAAATTTTGCCTTGGGCAGAAGCCTGGCTGATGTCAAAATATCAAATGTACATTTTATAAAATTCGTTTTTGCAAATACTTTCCAAAAAATCTCGAGTTTTCTTTCAGAAATAATATGAAGGTGATGTCCTATAATATTTTTTTGAGTATTTTGATGTTCAATCTATAATCGAAGCTCTTGTTTTCTTTCATCTTTTTTTTTTAAGTATTGTGTGTTAAAACTGATTGTTTCTGTACCTATTGGTAAAGAAGCTTTAGTTTCATCATTGAATGCATATATTGGTTAAGTAAATTTAACCAATTTAAAATAAAGAAATTATCATTCTTTGTTTCAAACATTCTCAAATAAACAAGAATTAGGTATAACAAATTAGTATCCACAAAGTAAAATACTGAAAGTCACTTTTGAGAGTATTTGTAAATATTCTATTTGTCTAAAACATTTAGACAAAAATTCAGAAACACAAATTGATTCACAAGATGACTTTTGCCCAGTTTCTTTGAATTTAAGCTTACTAGCTAAGTCCATGGTAGGTGCTCAAATATCTCAGTTAATTTTTCCATGTGAACATTCCATTTGCTTTCCAGTCTGACTTCAAATGTTTTGAAAGTTGATAATGATTTTTCCCTTGAAATTAAGTAGCTTTTGATTTAGAATAAGGATGAATGTGGCTGATAAATTGTGAAATACCCAGGTTCGATATAGTTTTCTAAATATAATTAAGCCTGGAGTTTAGATGAAAATCTAAACCTATATGTGCCTTTTCTAACATAGAAGCTTAATAATTAAATTGATAGATTTTAAGTTAAATCAATAATTTCTGGTCCAAAATTCCATTTTATCCTTTCAAGTTAAATATCTTACCTAAGAATGTAGGATTTTTAGCAAAAATAATTGTTAGTTATCTAACTTTTAAAGACTATTTTTTCTAGGCAGACTACTTTTTTTATTTTAAAAAATGTACTATGCATTTCCAGTATTTAAAAGTTCAAAGATAAAGTCAGCTGAAGCTCAGTCCCTCAAAAATATGTTTTCAATACTTTTTAAGGACACATATGAATTTTTGTAAAACAAAACCAGATGCTCCCTTCTTAAGCAAGTTGCAGAAGTGACCGTGATTACAAGAAAGGTACTCTAAACCAGCATCTCAGAAATTAGTTTATAAGAACTGCATATATGCCTGAAAGTACATATATACTTCAAAGGAAAACTATTTTAAGAGCCTATAATATAAATTTTTAAATATTTTAGAAATTGTAATTAGCAGACCGAAAATTGTGTGGATAATTCTCTTATAAGATAAAATTAATTCTAAAGCTTTGTTTGGATTATGAGGGAAAATTTAATAATATCAGCAAACATCAGGAAACATGAAGGGAGAATCCTTTATATTTATTCACTTTTTGTTAGTTTCCACTGAAAACTCTAGATATACCCATCTCAAGACAGCCTCCTGCCTAAGAGGCTGATTGGCAGACATCCATTTCCCATGAAGAATCTGTCAATAGAACATCCCAAAGTAATACTTTCTTTTAATACTTTTTAATCTATTGGTACTCTAAGATTTTTAAGATTTCTGCAGCTTTGTTTGTATTTCTTCATTTGCTATGCCCAAGTTTTGCCAGGAGGACATTCAATGTTTCTGACTTTCTATCATCTGAGGATGATAGAATTACTGAAGGCTAACTAAAATAAAAGACAGTTATTTCATGTCATATGTCTAAAGATCTTCAGCCAGGGGTAACGAAATTCTTCAAAAGAACCAAAATTCTTTGAATAAATAGATAAACTGTCTATAAAGGGTTGGACTTGTGCTGTCCTTTGTCTTTCTCACATTATACAGTTTAGTATTCTTACCAGCAGCAGTACAGACAAGAGAGTTGTCTGCCTCAGAAGAACTTAAAAGCATCTTTCCCTTCCAGTGAGGGATTCTGACTGGTTTCTTTTCCTTTTGTATCTCATTTTTAAGTGTATTATTACTCCATAGTGTTCTGGTATACCCTGGGAAAAAGATGCAATTCTTTCTTAATTCAAATGCATGATGACACCTCGCAAATTCTCTCACAATGGAGTATCTCACCAGTGACATCACTTACTGTTCACAACACACAGGGTTTGAGTATTCAATGGGATGAGTATTTCAGTGATTTCATGTGCTAAAAAGGCGCATGTAGTCTGACTGCATTTCAAATACATTAGAATGCAACATTGTTTTGCATCTTTCAGGGCTCCAAGGGAAGTGCAGTATATCATTCGTTAATGCACAGATGAAAAGGAAAGAAGGCAAAGTAACTATTCCTAAATGTAAGTATGGAGAGAGTGGGATGAAACAGCATATAATCAATTTTTGGAAGCCCTCTGGGAAAAAAACCAATCTTGTATGACATGATACAAAATATCATTGAGAGACAATTGATCTGAAAGCTTTGGGGTCTGGGGAATATAGTGTTATTAGTATCAGATAATAATAACATGCATAATAGTAATATTCAATAGATGTTACAAAAAAACTCATCATGGATTATTGGAGAACACTTAAAATGTATGACTTTATGCACAGCCCTTCTCTATGCTGTTTTATGCATTTAAATGGTACTGCAGCTGGCTGTTGGATCAGACCGATATTAAACAGGTCCCATGGAATATATTTTTGTTAGTGGGGTACAATTGAACGTGGAATCATAAAACAGTTTCAGTTAGGAGGAATTTCAAAGGCCTTCCACTAAACCACGTTGCTCAAAGGCCCATCCAGACTGGCCTTGAACACTTTCAGGGATGAGGCATTCACAGCTTCTCTGTTCCAGTGCATCACCACCTAAACCTTTCAGTTTCAAACCGCTGGTCCTTGAGCTGTTGCTACAGGCCCCAATAAAAAGCCTCCCTCCATTTGTGTTGCAGGCCCCTTTAGTATATTGGAAGGCTGAAATAAACTCTCCCCAGAGCCTTCTCTTCTCCAGACTGAACAATCCCAACTTGCTCAGTCTTTCTTCATACAGCTGTGTTCAAACCCTCTGATCTTTTTCATGGCTCTCCTCTGCACCTGCTCTAACAAGTTGATGTCTTTTTTATACTGGGAACTCCAACGATCAGCCAGTCTGTGATATTTATTAGAAGGCTCTGAGCTTTTGCTTAGTTTGCTTATAGAACAAATTCAATGTTTTTGTGTCATTAAAAAAAAAAAAAGAAAAAAAAGAAAAAATAAATTATTTCTAGCAGCTAATTGTCAGTACAGTTCACAACCTTCTTGCTGGACAGAAAATAATGAAGGGTCCACAGAACCTTGTCTTCACCATGCTTTTCAGTACTTCACATTTTCATATAAAGCTACTTACGTCTGTGAGTCATTTACAAGAGCTCAATTTATTAGATAAATGTCAATTTATTTTCCTTAGGTTTTCAATGAACCTGCTATATTTTAACAGAATATTGTAGCATCACAATAACTTCAGAAATACTGTATCAAAACCTTTGGTGTTAAATATTCCAGTGCTCTAGAATAACCACCAAATAATGTGAAAAAGGTCTTGTTGCTCAATCTGATTTGAGAAAATAAAAAATTTCCCTAACTAACAAAAAAACCCAAAGACAAAATAACCTCCCAAAACCTGCTGTCTTCTATCTCAAATTTTTCTTTCTTTTTTCATTTCCAGTTGAAATATTATTTCCAATCCAGAGGCCTAAGGAGCTGAATTTCTCTTTACCTTCTCAAAATAAAAAAGATAAAATAAATGAATATATTAAAATATGCCAAAATAAAACCATATGAACAACACAGTATTGCAATTTTTAAAGTTTGCCTTTAAGAATTTATAAAGTATTTGTAAATATATATATATTTGTAAATATATTTTTGTCATGAACTCAGTAAGCTTTTAAAGGAAGAAGTTTTTATAAAAATATATAGAAGCAGAAATTACATATTTTGAAATTTTAAATTTTTAGTTTATGTGTTATTATCATTAGAACATCTCTAGTTTCCTGTTTAAATAGGGGGGAAAAACAACCACAAAAGCATTATATGCTTTTATGCAAATAATATTATTTTAACTACATTTTGTATATTGTTAATTAAAAGTTGCATTGTTGCTTCTCTAGGAAGTCTTTTTTTAGAAAATCTGAAAACATTCAAGGGAAATTGAAGAGACTTGAATAGTAAAATCTATAGTATTAATCTGATCTTGCAATACACCTGAGAGATATAAATAAATGAAAAAAATAAAATAGGAACATTATTTCTCACCAGTTCAACTTTATCATTGTCCTGGGAAAATGCCGACACAGGCAGATGCTGGCCTGGCTCAGCAGCTATATAGGGCTGACAAAGAATGGAAATGGAAGCTTCCTGGGTTTCTTTTCCAGACTCTTTTGGGGTCCAAAGATATGGATCCATCACTTCTTTAAGATAGAATTCATATATGTTTCCTGTGTTGTCTTTTGAAACTTAAACTTGTGCAAGAGATTTGAGGAAATTGTACTAAAAGAAAGTAGATCATACTTTCTTAGGCACTGCCCAAATGGCTAAAATTAGTTACCCACTGATAGTTGGATAGCTGTGGAGCCAGCCAAAGATTGTTGGTAATTACAGCCAAGGATTGTTGATAATACACTGTGAGAAAGAACAGGATGTGGGTGAAGAGGGAGACTTACAGAAGCAGAGCATCACTTTTCTGTGATAAATGTCCTTGTTCTAGTTTCTGGAGATAACCACAACTCAGTGCTGTGCAAGTGCATGTGTGCTCTGCGTGTGGGCCCCAGGACCCTGGACACCAGGATTGGTGATCTCTTTTTCTTTTTGTTTTTCTTTCCTTTCTACTTTTCTTTTTTTTTCTGCCTTTCTCTCTTTAATTCATGTAATTCTTTCTTTCTTTCTTCCTATTTACCCTAATGCTTTATCCAAAATCCACTGACGTGTACTTCTAGCGGTAGGTCAGAGACTACCAATTTCCATTTCAAGTGTGTAATTTATTAATAATACTTTTTAAGTTTTTATGGGGGAAAAAAAAAGCCTCTCACTTTTGTCATTCCTTTCAACCTCATGTCTCTATGAATCTTGGGTGCTCCCTTCACCTTAAGCATGGGATACTGCAATTTGCATGCAGGGCAGTGTTCCGCTTTTGGCAGAGCTTGAAGACACCTGAAGGACTCTGCAATGCATATACAGGATATCTAGTACGTAGTTAGGTAATTTCCTTGTTTCTCCCCTCTGTATGTAAACCTCAAGGTCTGTAGCATGGATATGGAAATTAAAAGGAGATGAAGATTTCTTTATTTCAGGCTGTACAATTCTGTGTTGCTGTGGTGGTTTGTTGGCAATGTCCTTCTGAGGAAAAAAAATGTACAAGAGATATCACACCCAAAATACTTAATTTTTTTGCAAGAATTTCAGTTACTCTGTAATACTTTGATGTCATAATTTCTGTGACAAGTTGTGCTGTCCTTTCCCAGCAGAAGGAGCAGAAGGTCTGAAGCAACAAGGCTGTCTTTCCTTTTGATTACTCCAAGTGCTATATTGAAATAACTTTAATGCTAAGTACACATTGAAAAGTCGTCATTTGAGCTCAGTTTTTAGAAAATTCACAAATCCTTTAAATGCAACCTTTGTACACAGAAGGTTACCATTAAATAAGTTAACAAGTCTTTTATAATGTAGGGTTGCATCAACTGAATTCTTTGAAAATATTTTTTTTTAAAGTACTAGGTAAGTAAAGTAGATTAATGGGTTAAATCTCTTTACACATTATCACTCTGAAGTCAATCTCCTGTTTCCCCTCTGGCAAACACAACTATTCTTAGCTTGCTTTTCTAAGAGCTGTTGGATTTTTCTCAGTCTGGAGGGAAGTTGAAGGACTAGGTGATGACTGGGATGGGTGACAGATGATTCACCCCTTTTACAGTTTGAGGCCATCCCCAGTTAGCACAGAAGATGATATATTGCATTTGATTTTGTACAGTGAATTAAAGACCTGTCAATAAGTTATTAAGAGATTTCTGAGCTGTTTGGAGAAGTTGAGGTATTTCCTGTCTCTTGTATTGAGTTTTAAATAAACCACCTTCTCCTGGCAATGTCCCTCCCGTATCTATTCTCTCGTGTCTCAAGCCTTAAATCACTAACCATAAGATCTTATATCCTATTGCCTGTCCTCATTTTCTCCTTTCATGATTGTTTTTTTCACTAAGTGGAAACATCCTCAGGGCATGTTATTTCCTTTCTTTGCTTTCCCCAAGTGTTTTAGACTTATTACTTCAGACAAAGATCTTTTCACACCCTCCTCCTCTAGTTCTGCTTGCTTAAATCATGAAGCTGTGCTTTTCTTTCACAGAGGATTTGCTTCCTCTTTCTCTGTCATCACAACCTGCCCCAGTTAAACATTTATTTGCTTTTTGTAAAATAACTATTGGAGAGTTCATTTTCTTCCAGCACATAAGATGGTTAATTTCTTCTCATTAAGGATTCTGAAGAAATCTTTCTGTTTGCTTTGTGATGTTGGGAAAATGAAAGATTTCTCTTTTCCCTGTCTCAAGGACACACAGTCTTGGCACAAATTCATATTAGATTATGTGTCTGAAAATATTGCACAAGATCTAATTTTTTATTCTGTTTTCTTTTTCTTTTTTATTTTTCACTTTCTTCTCTCAGGAGACTACTGCTTTGCCAGAGAAACATAGGGGAATATATTCCTAAATTTTGTGCTTATCTAGCAGCCTACTTCACAAAAGAAATGAACCATTTAATGGTTAAAGTCTTGGGGGAGTGATACAGCAACGTCACAAAAGGAAGAGCCAGAGACACCTGTGTCCAGGATCAGAGGAAAGGAAGAAAAGGGCACAAGACCCACCTTCTTTATTTTTTATATCCATTTGGAAATCACTATTCATTGGAGGAAATCTGTTCTTCCTCCCTCAACTACAGTGGTCAAAGGAAATGTCCATCAAAGTTCTGTGTCCATGAGAAAGGAATGTGAATGATAAGATACAGTTACAATAACATAGCTATGTTTACAGAAAAGAACCGTGAGAGAGAAAGTAAAAATCATCCAGCTGCAAAAGCAGGGCAACAGGGGAGTTTGCAAAGTTTTCTTTTGACTTCTCCTATTCTGAACCCTGTGTCCAAAAATATATATTATAAACAGAACTGCACAGATAGTGATATCTATATATTCATTTGGTATCTGATATCATTACAGTAATTAAATGACAATTCTGAGATTGTGTGCAAAAGGAAATGTCCTGCTCCTTTAATTTCTTTGGTGTATAGGGCTTATAAAAACAAAACAACCAAGCATAAGTATATTTTTTAGCTTGAATTTTATGAAATAGCCATGTATACAATGTAACTTAGAAGCTCATAAGACAAAGGCAAGATTGTTCAGATGATTTTAATATTGCCAAGGTGATTACTTTTCTCTGGATTCTAGCCATCAGAAAATACATTAGCAGAAGGTCAAGGTGCTTTACAGTATGAGGAGTTAACTTTATATTATAGACTTTGCTGGTTTACACACAGCAAGCAGCGGGTTATTTCCTAACCAAGTTAAAGAGTTAGTTAAGGAACAATCCAAACCTTTTAATACCCTAAATATTGCCAGTGAACTTGTTGGAAATGTTGCCGAGCACCTTCACAAAGTCTGTGTAACAAAACCTCACTGGAAGAAGTTCCTCCTCTGGCCATGCTGGATGTAATATTACCTCCTTTCAAATACATATCTGACAGATAAGAAGGGTTTGTTCAAATATATTGATGAGGTCAGAAAAGATTCATGAGAGAGAAAAGCTCCCTAGAATAGGCCATAATAGGACAGGAAAGCACAAACCACATGCTACTGTAGTCAGCACTGAATAGAGGATATGACAGAAATGACTACTTAAAAATATTGTTCCTGTCAGGTCTTCCTGCAGATATGAAAATGAAATTCCAAAAGAGGTGAAATAAGAAAAGTTTTTAAGTAACATTCAAATTCTTTTCCTTTTCTTAAAGGTTTTTTGTCAGAAGATAACATATTAAAAAAAAAAGTACTGAAATAAATTCAGTAGCTTTGGAGAGATAAATGGGAAAATCATCAGAAAGAAAAGTAAAATATAGCTCACAAAATGCAAACCACAGTTTTTAAAAAATGATTGCTTGTTTTCCAGGTATTTGAAATTAAATTAATAATACCAGTTGTGCTTAACAATTCCTTTGAAAGACGTGATATCCTGGTAGAGTCATGAGATTTTCCAGAATCATGTGTAAGTAAGGGATCTGCCTCAAAAACAAAGGGAATTGACAATGATGTTGCTTATGCAGGAATTTATTTTTAGGTTATCATATTATACATGTTCAGGTTATCTGTAACTATAATCTTCCAAAACAAAACTCGTGAAAAGAGGTAGAATTAGGCTTTTTTTTTTTCTTTTATCTATGATGGCTTTCTCACATTAGTACTACTTAGTCCATGATGTCATATGCAACTCGTTGAGTACTTCAGCACCAATCATAATATTTTTCAATATTGGCTCTAAGACAAGACATGATACCTCAACAGTGGGCATTATAAAGTTATTGGACAGTATCCAAAATAAACTGCCTTGTGACATCAACCTCACATTTGAATTAAAATTACAGTCTAATTTAAAGGAGCTCAAATTAAAAAAAGCTTACTTAATTCCTTTAATTTGCAGAACTATTCCATTCCATTAGGCAGCTAATTTCTACCTGTCAAATACAGAACAAAAGTGGTCCCTCTCTAGGGGAAACTTCCTTCTTGTAGCAATTAGGTAGGAAGAACTGGGGAAGATGCTTCTACTTTGATAGTAGCCCGTGCTTAATTCTCAGAGTACGTCAACCCATGGGTAAATGTAATTGAAGTGTCAGCTTCAATAGTTTCATGCTACAGAAGGCTAAAATGAGGTTCCATATTTCATAATTAAATAACAAAATTAGTTTAATTTTTGTTAGAGAATCATGGAAGATTACCTTTGTGAGACCCATGTATATAAATCCCTTTTGTTGATCTATCATTCTAATAAGCTTTTAGAGACAGCATGAAGAGGTCTTGACTACTGTTAGAAGATAAGAGCCAGGAGAATCCAAATAATGAACAACATGAAGCTAACAGAGTTCTGCAGAGAAAATAAAATTATTCCTCCTGCAATTCCCTTTGGGTTGTACCTCCATTTATCTGTTTACTTCTTACATAAGAGCATGTAACAGAATAGGTGGGAAAATAAAACAAGTGCAGTTTGCTGGAAGAAATGAAATACCATACTTGTCACTTAGAACTACTTCTATGTGCTTGCTTAGACACCACGTAATTTTTAAGAAAATAAGAAAAAAATGTTCATCAAAGTTCATATGCTTTTCATTGTCTGTTTTTGGACAAAGTTAATCCATTTTTCAGATCAGATGGAGTTTGACTACACCATCCTTCAGTTTATAGCAGAATATTTTACTCTTTTATAACTACATATATTTCGTCATAAGGGCAAAGGGGAAAAATAATTACACTGATTTAGTACATTATTTCAATTTAAACCAAGGCAAGTGTGAAGTTTGTAATTTACAAAGGTTCCAGAGTGTTATAAACTGATTTGGAGGTGTATCAGTGAATTATGGGGAAGTGTTTGGAGTGGGGGAAAGATTGGCTTTATTTTATTGTCTTGTCCCTGGAGTATCTTCATTTTCTTACAATGTGAGCATTAAGCTGGCTGTAAGTCCCCTTAGCATTGAACACAAGCTTTGCAAAGTTTAAATAGGAAAAGCTCAGTAAATGTCAGTTAAGAAAACAAAAGCACCTTCTAACTGTTTCCATATAATGGAAGGAAGGGTAATTTTTATATTCCTGTAGAGTTCCTTTTATTTAGTTGTATAATTATCTTGAAAGTAAGTTGCTAACAGATGAATGCACACACCAAGAATTCCACAGCATATCTTCAAGAATGGCATATTTGGAAAATAGCAACCTTTTATTTTACATTTTCTGCAATGCCTACAAGTAATTTTGTTAACATTTTCAAATTTGTTGCATCAGTAGGGGGTTATGATCCCAAAACATCAAATTAGCATAAGCACAACGCTATTACATATAGTCGAGGAGAGAAGGGCCTTGCTAGGAATTTATGTCAGCAAGAAATAATTGTTTTGTCCTAGAGGGGAACAAATTCTAAAAGGCGCACCGCACCTTTCAGCAGAAAAAGTGGGGCTGCCTGTGCTACTTTTACCCAAATTCTTAAGTCTCAGATATTGACAGAGGTGATTTTAAAAGGTGACATTGTCTGCGATATTAATAGAATAATTGTCTTTCATAAAACAAATTGTATTTCTATTATGAATGCTGAAAGAATGCAGTTAAGTCCTGGTACATTACATGTTCCATGCAACTGGATTTTACCTATGGGGGTATTCTTTATTCTAAGCAATGTCTCAACCTTTTTTTCGTAGATGATCTGTCTATAATATGAATATTCATGTGTCTGCATCATGTAACTGTTGTAAACATCTTTATCACCATTTTCTTCCACCAACAGACTTCTAGTAGGCAGTGAAAAAAAATGCATTAAAAAAAGGTCTCAGATTGCTAAACTGGAAAATATGTCTTTAAAAAGAATTAAGATTATATTTTCTAAGCATGGAATCTGGTCTTGTAGGGAGCTGGAACAACGTTCCCTTGTGGTTTCCTTCAGTCTGTAAAGCAAGTCTCATGGGAAGGCTGTATCCACTAGAACAACAAAAGGAAACACTTTCTGGAGGTGCTTGAAAATATTTTACATGTAATAAAAATACAGCTTTATGGAAATCTTTGTTTTAAGAGGAGATTTCAATATCCAAAAAAATTATTTTAGATATATTCCTCTAAAAATAATTGCAGCATTTTCACATCAGATGAATATCAGTTTCAGTTTGTTTGCTTAGATTTTTAATTTAACCACCATCACCTGTATGAATATATTTGGTTTTCTATATTACATTTAATATTTCTACACTACAAAATATTTGTCTTATTAAAATAATATCTGCCCCTTAATGAAAACATGGAATTTTCCTCTTATGTTTCGTTTTGCCTTGAAATAAAAACAAATTCCAACACATTAGAAGATGGAGAAAGAACTGAAAAGGATAGCTGGGACCTATCTTTCACCTCTCTTACAGATGATAGCTATTAGCAATTTGGAAATATGTGTTCTTAAAGATAGCCTCAAAGCTGAGGATATCACTGTGCAAAATGACATGATATGGAAAACTGATAGCTATATCACTTTTTCCCATTTTAGATGTTTCAATTTAAAGAAAGAATAGAAATTGCTATTGATTTGATACAAATTTAAATCAGAAATTAGTAAATATCTTTTAATTTTATGTACACTGAACTTGTGGAACCAGTGAACATTATATGTCATCTGAATAAAGGGACTTCATTAATTTCATGCAATGAATGCATAATTTATAAGAAAATATTGCTATTAATTATTCTTTACATTGACATATTTAGGCACAAGAAGAATGAAGAAAACATTGTTTCAGTTACAGCATTTGCCTTAAGTAGTGGGACTAGAATTAAATATTGGAAAATTATAATGCAAAATTCACATTTCAAGTCATCAGCCAACCATTAAGTTTAGAGGGTTTTTTTCTTTTGAGGTGCATTTTTTTCTGTGTTCTTTGTTTTGTTTGGGTTTTTGCAGAGCTGGGGGAGGAGTTGTCTTTTAGGGGGGTTTTGGTTAATTGGTTGGTTTTGTTTGTTTGGGATTTCCTCTCTGTTTGGGTTTTTCCCTTGGACTTAAGAATAATCTTTTGTGAAAGTGCTACAATTAGTACTCTATTTTTTTGTGTCTTAAAAATGATCAGTGTTTGAAAGCCTGCACAATAGTAAATGATCACTGATCTACATTCTTACCCTTTCCATTATTTTCAAAATCGGTGTCAGCACCAAATAGAAAAAAATAACACTGAGAAAATTCCACCGTATGTCCTTCATTCATACCTCTCTAGATGTAAAATTCATATATGTTCTAGTTAGGATTATACCAAGGAACAGCCTATCCTTCTTCCCTGCTATGGGTGGATGTTCTGACCTTCTCCTCAAACTTCTTTATTACTTTGGGGATTCTGTAGATGTTACCTACCAAAAGAGGCAGTTTACTGACCAGTTTTAGTAGACAATGAGAGAAAAAAATGATGGACTAGTCTGAGAACACTTTGCATTTTTCACCGGAAAAAAATTAGGGAAAATTTTAGGTCTGTGTTTTCTGCCTTGGCCTACTCCATTGATTTGCAAGCCACACCCAGCGATAATTCTTTGATTCTTTGATTCATGATTGTGGCCATAATTATGTGTATTTTCTACTCAAGTGCAATTTTACTTGATATCTCCAAATAAAAATACCCGCAGATTGATTCAAATAATCACAGCTTACAATGGCCATTCATATGCTGCTTAAAGCCATTTCTATAAAACTTATTTTTCCCACAGCTTTATTTCTTGCACAAATAGTAAGTATGTTATAAAGATTGGATTTCCATTCTGGGTTTCTCTGACTTGTATACAGAAGGACAGGCTTCTTTGTAGTCTTTTAATTGCGAGAAATGGCTTACCTTTTTTGTGTTGCTTCCTTCTCAGAAATTTGTAGAGAATAATAATTCAGTTAATCTTTCATGCACCTAAAACTCCTAGTGAATGATGCATTGTACTTGTCACTAAAGTTTTCCTTTCTGACAATTTTGGAAAATGTTATTCATTTAATAATCAAGTAGGAAAGAATCAAATTGTGTGATGAAAACTAATGGCCCTTGTAATTTAACGCAAAGGTGGGTAAAGGCAAAGGATGAGCCAAGGAAATTAACCAACAGCTTCAAAATCTTAACACGTTTTCGGAGCCAAGTGCTTATTAATATTCTGAATACAATTATTAGTTTTATTAAAAGGTAGCTGGCTAAAGCTGTTTGTGAAGATAATCTATGATTAAGTTATACAATATAAAATATAAAGCTACTGGCTTTAATCTGTGTTTTGTCAGTGATCTCCTGAACAGATTTTAGGAATGTCACCTTATGTACATTAATTTCTCTACTGTTTAAAAGACTTAACATCAAATGATAATAGCTTAGTTCTTTAATTCTTTCAAAATTAAAAAAATATTCTTAGATGCAATGGACAGAAAACTGAAATCTTATGCATGTTTAAAGTTGGCCTACAGCAACAAGAAAGAGGAAGGATTTTTTTTGAGGTGAGTTTAATATTTGTGGCTAGTTAAAAGGTATAAAAAGTTATTTTAAAGTAGAAACATCAAATAGATGTAAATGTTACCTGAATATACAGAACTGACATTAAGAAACTGCCATGAGGTTGTCCCCAAAAAAAGTTCAATTTCAATTAAAATTAGAGTATCCCTAACTTATATATTCCTTGTGATATCTGAGTCAGAAGCTCTACAAAAAATTTGCAAATTAGTCATGTTCCAGAATCATCTCAAGCTACAGACAACAGAAATGAAACTAGATGCCTCTTCTGATTTCAATTGCAGTATTACTGTAGAAATGGCTACAGCAGCACTGAAGAGAACCCTGATAATTATGTATTTTTTAAATATGCAACATTTATTCCAGAGCACCTGGATGCACGATCTGATTTATGTTGATAAGTATTCATGGCAAATCGTTCCTTTAGATCAATGAGATTATTTGATTGCTAAGCCCTAATTAAAAAACATGATAAAGAGTTGGTAAAAGTAGGTCTAAATATGATATTTGAAATCTCAGCTTCAGAAATGTTTTTAGACCACCAATATGGCACCTAGGCTCCTATGACAATCACTGTGGACTGGAGATAACACATTTCTACTCAGGGATGCAATTAAATTTATTCTAACAAATCCTAACTTCCATTTTTTAAATTAGATTAAAAATCTTCTATGTCTAAGAATAATCTTCTTACTGTTAGTAGTCATGTGATGGTTTGCTTTTTTATAGGTTGATTGACCTAGGATTTGGGGAAAACTGTGTTTGGCAAATGAACTTATGGTAAATGTAAACTCACTTGTTTGTAAAGGTTTTAGCCATTGAATAATTGTAGCATTATGATTGTTTCTAAAAGTCAGATTATCTTAGTGTGTGTTAATGATAAACTAAGTGTGGATTTATGCAAAACAGACTTCTCAATTCTTGAATTATTTGAGAACTCTTGCTAAAATACAGAAAGTTCTCATTAGTCCTGCAGGTGAGATTTGGGTGAATGTATGGTTTCGCTAACAGGAAGAAAGATGAGAGAAGATGATCTGCTAAAGAAGTCTTGTGTGGCCTAGCAAAGAAAAGACCAAAAAAGGGTCTTGCACAGGGGGGGATGTAAGATGATTTAATTACACATCTTCAAGCATAAATAGTGTGAATTATAGATTTGGTTTTTGCCTGATACAACTTAGAGGTAATAAAACTCCAAGACAGAAATAATTGTTATTTCAAATTTACTATGTAAGTAATTTTAAAAAATTGAAAAGGTATTCTAAAACTTAAAAGCCTTGTAGAATTTTCCAGGTTTGAAAACAGGTAGAAAAAAAATGGAAAGCTCATGGTAAATAACTTCAAAGAGTATTTTTAACTGAGATACTTTAAATAGTATCTCTAAACTAGCTGCAAAGTTAGAGAATGCCCATGACAAATAATTCTTTTGTAGTGGCCAATTGATGTCATAGTTGGTTTTGAGAGTACCAGCAAAATGCCAGAAGCCTTCACCTTGTATAGACTTGTCAGGAGCATAACAGTGTTTCCAATACTTTTGCAATGACAGGGAGTACTACTAGTATTCTTCACACAGAAAAGCCTTCCATAAGGAATAATCTGAAAAAAGAACACTTTTGTTGTATGTGATACTGAGAAAGACTTATTTCACTACAGTAGTATGCCATGTTCTGGATCAAAGTTTCAAGTACAGTTTTGCATTTTAATGTTTATGTATGTTTTCCTCTAAGCTAGCAAGTAAACATTCAAAATGAGTTGCTTTACTTATCTTCTAGTGAATCTATGATGGTCTTAAAACAATTTCTTGCTAAAAAGTGCCACGCAGTTCATAGGCAGCTGTCATTTCAGTAAATCATGCCAATGCCAGGATACTTTATATTTATTTTTCTAAATCATATTAAATTTTAAAAATGCATAAATTTGTTTATGCAGCTCTGAAAATATTTCATGTTTCAATACAAAGATAAAATATGTAATTAGCATGAGCATAGCCATAACCAATATAATGCATTGCATTGGATCATAGAATGATAGAGTAGTTTGGGTTGGAAGGAACCCTAGAGGTCATCTAGTCCAAACCCCTGTTATGCACAAATTCACCTTCCACTAGACCAGGTTGCTCAAATCCCCATCCTACCGAGCACTGAACGCTTCCAGGGATGGGATATCCATGACTTCTTCAGACAGCCTGTTCCAGTGCCTCATCACAGTAAATGTCTTCCTTATATCTGATTTAAATCTACCCTGTCTCAGTTTAAAACTGCTGTTCCTTGACTTCTCACTGCAGAGCCTTTAAAAAGCATGTTTGTTATAAGCCCCTTTACATATTGAAAGGCTTCAGTATGGTTACTTTCTCTTCTCCAGGCAGAACAGCCCCAGCTGTCTCAGCCTTTCCTCATAGGAGAGATGTTTCAGTCCTTTGATCATTTTTGAGGCCTGACTCTGGACTCACTACAACAGAACTATGTCCTTCCTGTGCTGAGAAGCCCAGAGGTGGATGCAGTACTCAAGGTGGGGTCTCACAAGATTGAAGCAGAGAGGCAGAATCACCTATCTTGACCAGCTGGCCACGCTCCTTTTGATGCAGCCCAGGACACAGTTGGCTTTCTGGGCAGGATCCCTATGTTCTTCTCAGATTACATGTCCCTGATTCCACTGCCTATGCATTTCCTTCTTGTACTTTATTTTGGTCAGGAAGTCCTTACTTAGTCATGCTGGTCTTAGAAAAAATGGTCTTAGAAACAATCCTTAGAGAAATGAAAACTCTGTTCTGCTCCTTTATCCCTGAGTTTCTCAGGGAGTGCCATCCACTAATTCCTAAAGCAACTGACAATTCACTCCTAAAATTTGGGGTCTAGACTTACTCATCGCCTGGCCTATATTCCTTGACATTGAGAATTTCACTCATGACAGCTGCCACCCAGGCAACCACAAATCCTGACCTCTTTAATTATTTCTTTTTTGTTGGTATGCAATGGGTCCAGTAGTGCTTCTCCTCTGGTCAGGCTTTCTCTTTCTTGGATTAAGAAATTATCCCACACTCCAAGAATCTCCTGGACTGTTTACAGATTTCTCTGCTTTTCCAGAAAGGCTTAGGGTGAATGAAGTCCCCCAGCAGTATCAGAGCTTGCAAGCATGGTGGTTCTAATTCAGCCTCTTTGTAATCCATGCTACATGTACTTCTATAGACTTTTCAGCTAGCCTGTCAACCATGTCATAGTCTTAGAGGAAAAAGTCATAATTCCTTTGAGACATTTCATGGGTGTTTCTCTGTTGGTTTCCAATATGGCAACAACCCCTGGCTTTTCTGTTACTCAAAATTCTGTCACCTTTTCCCACCAAATCTACTTTAAAGCTCTTCTTATAAGTCTGTCCAGCTTGATGGCAAAGACCGCTTACTCCATTTTGTCATATGAATCCCATCAGCTCTCTACAGATCTGACTTCTCAAAGGTCAATCCATGGTCATAGAAGTCAAAAACCATTGAATATGGCACCAACCATGTAGCCAAGCATTCACCTGTTTAATTTTTGTCCTTCTTCCGGCACCCCATTCCTCTGACTGGGAAGACAAAGAAGAACACCTTTGCTCCAGCCCAAAGGCAGGGTTGTTTTGCTCAGCCTGGGACAGGGTGTAATACCATTCATAAATCTGCTCCTCAGACTCCCAGATATTGTGTTTTCTGTGAACTCCTCTTGCTATTTGATGTAGGTAACCCTTGATGGTTTTAATGTATTCATTGTATTCTAATGAAATGTTCTTTGTAATACACAATGTAGTTCTTTCCTTATTAATAAGAATTATGAAAACACCTTTCATAAGTAAACCCTCAATAACTATTGTTTATTTAAAAACTTTCATTAAGAACGTTTTCTTATTATTACAGAAACTGAAAGCAGGTTGATGCAATCTGTAATAAAGACTGCAGCTGACTGCTGCAGGTCTGGAATCTGAGTTGCAATAATTTTTATTGTTCTAGCAAGTTGGTCCGGGCAGTCCTGGGCAAGGTCACACTTCTTCGTTTAGTCACTCTCCCACCATTTAACTTTGTCTTGTACTTTCTGGTAGCAAATTGGCCTTGATGGTTTTAGAATTGAACATGTCTATATGATGCTGGAACAAAGAAGAAGCTCCAGGCTGAGACCCTGGAGAGCTGATTTACCCATCACTTTCAACAAGCTGATAGAAAGCTGTTGACCAAAAAAAAACAAAAAACAAAAACAAAAACAAAAACAAAAACAAAAACAAAAAAAAAAAAAACCCAAACAAAAAAAAAAAATGAAGAAAAATCCACAAAACTGTCTATGAAATATGTTTTCTATTTTTTGGCAAGATATAATACCTCATCTCCTGGATGATAACATACATTTTTCACCAGGCTAGGCACTCAAGAGGTTTTTTGTGCATAAGTTGAATTTTAATAGCTCCCAGAGGGAGACATTGCAGAAATTGTCACACCATGTTTGATCACTATCTCCATCTAGGTTTGACACTGTAAGAGTAAGAAGACATACCTGCTGCTTTAAAGAAAGATGAATCCTTTGCATTCTATTGCACACAATCACGTGTAATTATTATCAGACCTGTTTGCATAAGAGCTATTCTCTACAGCAACAAGGAGAATTTACTCTTTAATCTGTAAGGTTAGATTCTGTTCTATTGGAGTTATTTTTTGCTAAGGCAGACGCTAATAGGCATAAAATTGCTAATTCTGTTTAAAAAAATCAATTCCTTTTTTTTTTCCTTTAATGTCCATTTATGGTTGTGAATCTTACAATTTAACAGCAGACTGCTCAGGAGAATACATACATATCTAGGTCAAGAAACAGAAGTAATTTTTTATTAATGAAAACAAAAGAAAAAAGAGCAGTTTATTTTGCTTTATTCTTCTTTCAAGTTTTCTAGCTTTAATTTGCTGGAAAGGAGTGTTCCTTTTTGTTTTGCTTTAATACAAGAGATTTATACTATCCCATAGAATTTGCGCTGCAAGGCATAACAGCCCTAACAGAACTGAGAGTGCTAGGAAGGTCACAGAATGAGTCTTTAATTTCTATTTTTTTCTGAGTAGACAGAACCAAGATGATTAGATTTTAAAAGATGGAGGAACATATTAACAAGATCAGGATTTTCCTACTCATGCTTCAGATGCAGCTGGGAATGGAGACATATTTAACAGATTTCACAGAATATTCTGAGTTGGAAGGGACCCACAAGGGCCATTGAGTCCAGCTCTTAAGTGAATGGCCTGTATATTTCCCATTAAAAAAAAAAAAAAGTGTTGAAAGAGCAGGAATACAACAGTCTCTTCAATGTAATTAAAACTCTTAAGGGTAAGTTCTAAGTTGATTTTAGAAGTCTAGCAGAAGAACAGTTTTCTTTTTCAGTCCTCAAATAAAGTGACTCAAGTATAATTATTAATTGCAACATTGGAAACTCAAAAATGTAGGTAATTTAGACATCATGACTGGGGAGAAAAGAGGTATCTCTACAGAGTTCTCAGTAGTGGTGAACGAGCTCTGAGACTAGAACTGTCAAAAGGGAAAAGCAACTTTTATGCAATGCATAAGCAAAGACTGACTTTATCAAGGAGTTTGTTTTAAACAACGTGAAATATTGTGCCCCACTTGCCTTAATTATGCTGCTGCATCTGAACACTAATTTCCCTGTGTGTTGCAGAGCTCCTGTGGAGTTCTTCCGTAGCTCCTTTCCTTAGAAGTTTAGCAGCTCTAAAGGATCCTGGCAGTATCTCTGCCCTGGCTCCCACTGGCACTGCTGACAGGTTGGGTAACTGGTGTTAGAGCCCCAGTGCAGGTGGTGTTTGCAACTGGAGCCTTTATGAAGTGAGCCTGACTGCCCTGCACTACCAAGGATCACTTGGCACTCTTATCACACCAGTCAGGTGAAAGATTAAACGTGGGGGTTTTTCTGTAGCATAATCTAACCCTCTGAAGGTGGAATTTCCTTGTAGAAGATGTTTTATCTGTGTGGAACTTGATGTGTTGTGGAGGGCTGGCACTCCTGTTTGTGTAAATCCCTTTTTCTCTCTCATTTTCATGTCTTGCATTTATGAAGACTTCATTAAAGAAATAAGTGAGCAAGGAGGACACCTATCATGTGCGTAGGACAGAGAAATCACTCTGTAGACAATGGAAGCATCACCAAGCTTTGAAGGTACACTTATTTCCCTGTTAGGTAGGTAAGATATATATCTGAGAGAACTCAAGAACAAAGAAATTCTTGTTTCTTCAGCTTCTGTAAACCTGCTTTAGAATTTCAAACCAGATTTGATTGTTGTTGTTTGATTTTTTAACAAAGTTGGGTCAACTCATTTCGGAGTTTTACCTGAGAGTGAGAAAATTGTTCCACTGGGATTAGAGGAATTTTAAGAACTGTTTAGCAGCAACCACCTAATGGCTTAAGGTCAAGCTCTCTTCAACCACCTCTATAATCAATTACTTTGGAGGTATTTCTGCTGAGTGCCAAAAGTTGAATATCCAGCATGAGACATGAGTGAGATTTGGGAGAAGTGAAATTCTGCACCAGACTCCAGGCAGACTGCCCTCCAGGCTCCAGGCAGCTGTCGAAGGGCTTGGCACTTTTCTCTCAATTTGCACACATCATCAGAAATGGAAAAAAAAATTAAGAAACTGACAGATTTTCTTCTTTGGCAAAGTCCTAACTGTCAGCATACCCTTTTTTTGTCATGTCAGTGAAAAACAGATGATTACAAAATAAAAACCAGTCAGCATGATTTTTTTTTTTTTTTTGCTCTTTGTATGTCTTTTGACAGTGTTTATTACCTTTAACTCTCATAAGAAATATCATGTGGATGCTAATTACCTGCAAAAAAAAGAATTAAGAACTAAATTTTGACCACTGAAAAATACAGTAAACTGAAAGGATCACCTATTTTATGTGTCAGTAAACAAAGCAACAGTTCTCTGTGCCAAAAGTTTGTTGTCTGATGAGCCATCACTTAGGAGGCTCAAAATTCTGACAGGTTAAGTTTATAGAAGTCGCATTAAAGCAATTAGATTTTACAGGGGTTTTTAGCATGTGAGCTTTCTGACAAATTGTCTTATAACAAGAATTGGTCAGTTTATCTCCTTTTCTGTCAAGTATTCACCTTCAGTGAAAGCTTTGCATGCATTTTAATTTGTCTTAAATTTATGCATAAGTAGATTAGCAGTTTCTAGCAATCATTTGTTTTGCTCTTCTGCTTTCAGACATCTCTTCTTTTTATACCACCTGCTGTATTTGCCTTCTGTTCAGACTATGCTTTTGACAGTTACTAATAATGCAGATTAAATTTACTTACCATGACAGGCAAAACACTGAGTAAAAGCAAAACAATAGAATCCCGCATTCTTTTTCTCAGTTTAAGTAGTGGCTTAAAAGGTCAAAGCAGATTTGTAAGAGTATTAATTAATTAATTAACAAAGCTGGTGTCTTATTGGACTTAAATATGGACAGTGTGGAAAACTGACTGTGGTGGTATAATATTGCAAGGATTTTAATAGGTGTATATATATATATATACACACATATATATGTATCTCAATAACAAAATGTATCTAGAGGTCAATTTTGATTTTTTGGAGTTCATTAAGTCTTGCAGTGCCTCTGGGGGTAGCTGACAGTCCGGCCCAGCCCCGCCGTGCCGGAGCCGCAGGGGCTGGGCCCTCTCCCCCCGCACACCGATGCAGCCGGGGGTGGCAAAGCCCTGGGCTGCCGCGGGGGCTCATTGGTTCCTGTGCCGGTGCGGACAGCCGAGTGGCTGGCCAGCACCCCTGTCAGTCGTTCCGGTCCGCCACAGACATTGGCTCTCTCCCAGCTGCCCTCTCCTCGCTGTGTTATAACAGACACCCCCGACAGCCATTTTTGTCTTTTATCCACACCCTCCACGACTCCAGTATTAAAACCTGCTGGCAATAAGCGGAAAAGAACCCTTCCTTATCTCTTTACTTCCCTGCTTAAATTAAACCGCTGTGCGTGAACTGAGCCAAGACCCTGCAGGAGCTCTGATGCAGGCACAACTATATATAGAGACTGGGTGAAGCCGGAGTCGCTTCTCTCAGGTCATGTGACCGCTGCTGAAGGCTCCGAGTTACTCACGCGTTTAACCCGTGGCAATTACCATTTGCTACTAATTAAAATAGAAATATTTTTACAGAAAGAAAATTAACTTAATTTAGATATCTTATTAAGCTATTTTTACTATTTATTTCCCATCTCTAAAATATCTGTCATTACTTCTCATTCATGGTGTTAGGAAAGCTATAAGAAAACTATTTACAGCCTTTCAGATATGACGATCAAGTCCAGACAGAAGCTGTGTTTACTGTGCATCTAAGACATGGTTAGATGATGGCAGGATCGGGGAGTGTTTTAAATGACTGCCCTTTGCACCAACGGATCACTGACCTGCAGTATCCTCCACATCACAACCTGGCAAAACTCCTGCATGAATTGTAGCCGTCTGTGTCTTTTCCATGTATTCAACTTGGAAGGTTCATGAAATACGGTGATCACACAGAAAAAAAACCTGTAGTGCTTCATGCTGCATTATAATAGGATTGTTCCATAATTGGCATTGTTAATGGGAAAAGACTAGGTTGTTGGTTTTTCTGTCTAAATCTAGGTCAAGACAGAGTAAGTACATTAGACATAATTCAGCCCCTAGAATATAAGCCCCTCAAATATAAGGACTCTTTTAAACGGAAGTAGGAATCATTTAGAGTATCAGAGAAGAAAAGATGACCTTCAAAAAGATTAATTTCTGTAGAGCTATAAATGGTATCTTATAGAATATGTATATAATCGTGATTCATAGGTAGTCAACTATGCAGAATTTCAAATTAGCTGGAAATTCACTGACATAGTTTTAAAAAAGAAAAAAAGTTATGTGACTATAAAATTGAAGCTGTTTAAAGATGTTATTTTTCTTTCCAGCTGGGGCCTCTTCCAAAGACTTTCATTAGACCTACAGATTGCAATGCATAACATTCTGCAGTAACAAGGGGAAGAGGATTTTTTCCATGATGTCTACATTAGACAACTAATTTGGGATCCTCAGTTAATTGCCTAGGCTCATTATATATCCAAAGAATAAAAGTAAGTATCTCCAAAGGGCACCTCAGAGCATCTCAATTAGGAGGCATCTACCTCCATTTATTATACAGAGTACCAAGACTTTTAGTTTTATGGATCAGTTTTCTTAACCTGTGCAATGACTGTGAATCTTACTTTGAGCAACTGGAGTTTTTAAGGAGGCAAGTTTCCAGGAAACTAGTTATTTGTCACCTGCTGCAAAGAGAGATGCAGGTTTCTCTCCAGCTGTCATTAACACAGAGACCTCAGCCAACACCAAGTAGCTCATTTAATGCATGTTGGTGAAGGGACAATAAAATAATCCAGATTTGGATAGCAGCACAATGGGGTTTTGCTGTTTTTGATGGGGGACGATAGTACAATTCGTGGAGGCACTGTCAAAAGAGAACATGAAACGGTGGTGGGGGAAAGGAAGCCAGCTGCAGTAAGAGGGACTACAGCAGAGTCTATGGTGAAGGAAGCAAAGCAGCAGTAATGACTAAGTGTTTTGGTTACTGCTATGGAGCTTTCAGAGTTTATGAAGCAGAAATACTAGGAGCATCTGCTGCAGTAGGCTACAGTTAGTTAGTGAGTTTGGGATCTCAGAAGCTGGCACACAGCAGACAAAAAAATAAAAACAAGCACTGAGAAAGCATTCACAACAGAGCTTTGCAATAGCAACCTCCAGTGGTCATTAAAACAATTGGTATTATGCAGTAGTGGGTGTTGCAAAGTTACAAAATTCTGACTTAAAGAAATGGCAAAATGATCCTAGTTGCATCTGGACTGATGTAGCAATACCTTAAGACTGAATGACTGTGGTTGGTACATTATTCTAGTCTAGAAACTTATAGTTATGTACCTTGTAAAGTACTGTAAGTATCTGAAGTAGCTACATGTACTCATTCTGAAGCATTTACACCAGGAAGATTGAAAAGGAAACCATCAAAAATGAATTCATACATACAAGAAAATATTTAATGAAATGTTGGACCACATATGAAAAGAAATAAAAAGAGGCATCAGGAAGGTTAAAGAAAGTGCTGAATCTGACATATTTAGTGATGACATATATAAAAAAAGTCAGAAAGGCTTTCTGAGATAACAAAGATAGGAGTGAGAGAGATGTAGAACAGAAACTGGGAAAAAAAGCACAAAGAAGAAAAACAAATGTACCTCCTGGCATAAACAGATTTGTGAATCTAGGCCTAAGTAAACAAGAGAGCACAGGATTACTGTATATTTTGCTAATTAAAAACTCATTTGCGTTTGACACCAGGTGCCAAAACTTTCTATTACAATACCTTGGCTTATAAGGACAGGTCATCCTAGTGCATAGCATTTTCTTATGGCACCAATACAGGTAAGGATTGCAAGAAAACTGAGAGTCTTCATTTCAGACTGAACTGATATAAGCACATATTAAACCCTCACCATAATGTATTCTCATAAACTGTATTCTATACGCATTCAAAAAAATTTCTGCCTTCTCCATGCATAAAGTGATTAACTGTTGAGAGGTGATACTAAAGCAGAACTGTGTCTTAAAACTTTACTACATACACTGAGAATCACACCAGAAATTTGGCACAGCACAAAACTGGGAGTCCAAGACTTCTGACTTTAACACTTGAGATACTGTTTAAGTTCATATGCATCATGCAACTGTATATTAATAAGTAATTAATATGTTATGTCAAAGTGCTTTACCTCCGCTGTCACTGAGTCTTGTTTCCTTGTAAAACCACACTAGTCACTTTATCTAGATTTGGTCGCAGCTACTGGGTACAGATCTTTCCTAAAATTTACTGCTTTGTTGTATATCCTTTTTGTGTCTGTGATTTTATATCTAATTTGCTTTCCTTTCAAAGCTTGTGCCAGAAATTTCAGACACACTCATTTGTCTTCTAACTAGTTTCAGTATTAACAAGAGCTTTTGTGATAATGATTTGGTACTATGTGATGTTTCCAAAGAATTCTGTTTAACATGCAATAGATGAGGACCTGTGCTCCATGGGGTCATGTTTTGCCACCCTAAGTCTAAAAAGTCTTTGAAAATTTTGCAGTTGAAAGCAATATTACAAAAGTCATTGTTTTAATTTAAAACTCGTTCGTGGCCAGGGAATTAAATACAGCCTTTAAAAAGCCAGGACATCAATTTGGACTTTTGGATCTCTAAGTCAGAGAAAAAATATGACAATTAGACAAAGAATAGACAAGACAGAGATGTTAGTAGAGCATTATAATTATTAGTATTTTTGAAAGGAAGTCCAAATATTAAAGAAATCAGAGAAGAAATGTGCAGCACAGCTAGCTTTTATCTTTTATTTGTTATGAGAAACAGCCCCCAGAAAGGACTTGGAAAGATTCAGGCACAATAATAGTATGCTATTAATAAAAAATACAACAGCAAGATGAAGGAAAAAAATCAAGGGACAAAGAAAGGAACATGAAAAAAAAAGTAACAAAGGAGACAGAGAATGAAGCAAAGAAAAAAATTCATTGCGAAATTTCATTCCAATTCTTTTATTTTTCCCCATCCATCTTCCTTTGTTCTTCCTTTGTGGCATTTTGAGATAGGAAGATGTTTCCTCCTTCTGAACATTGACTAGCATGCTGTGATTGACACGTTATCTGACAAATGTTTTGCAAAAATTGAGCTATATATCATGTATAAATTGTTTTGCAGTTGGCTTCATAAAATTGCTGTGTTGCAGTTAAAAATCCTCGAGAAGATACTCACAACAGTAACATCAGTCCACAGATAAGAACTAAAATGTTTTTATTTCAGACTGGTTGATTAATCTTTCATAATTCTATGAACAAATCATTTGCAGTTGGGTTGTATCAGATTCTGGTGTCATTTTTATTTTCCTTAATACCTTTCTTAGTCCCAGAGAAACACATAACATCAATTCCAAACAGAACCAATTATATCTCCAGTATTAACTGCACTGAGTTTGCAGTAGTGTTCCATTTTTGAAAAACAACCAGCAAACAATGTAAGCAAAAAAACCAACAAGGCAAAGTCCCCACTTAATAGCACTGGAGTTAAGAGTTTAGCTTTTTAATACACATCGGATCCATCACCCTCAAGAAACGAACAATCCTTTCTTATACACTTCTGCTTTATTATTAAGTAAGTCATAGAATCACAGAATCACAGAATTGTTTTGGTCAGAAAAGATCATGGAGTCCAACCATTAACCCAGCACTGCCAAGACCACCACTAAACCATGTCCCCAAGTGCCACATCTACACATCTTTTAAATACTTCCAGGGATGGTGACTCAACCAGTGCCCTGAGCAGCCTGTTCCAATGCTTGACAGCACTTTCAATTAAGAAAAATTTTTAAATATCAACTTAAATCTACAATTGCAATTTAAGGCCATTTGTTTTCATTGCTTTTTACCTGGGAAAAAAACCAAGAAAAGCCTATTTTGCGTTATATTGACCACCTCAAGATCACAAATGCAGAAATTCACCTTTTCATTTACCACACTCTATATTGCACTGTACAAGTTTAACACCACATATATTCATTGACCACTTTCAAATAGATAAAAACCAGAAATACAAAGCTGGAACTACAATTTGTCCACAGTTTCTCCCTAAATAAAAAGACACTGAAAATCTATGAGATCTTTCAATTTTAACAGATGTACAGATGCTTTAAAGGTGCTCAGAGCTGCTTTAAAGGATGCTTTAAGCTGCTCAGAGAGCCTGTGGTCTCTGAAATGCTTGGAAAAAAATAGCTTTAGCTCAAAATAGGAAAGATAAGTGACACTGACACAATGAGTCTGAAGTCATATCATCTAGCTCTAGCATGTAACGCTTCCTGAATTAGACTATCAGAACAGAGGATTTTTTAAAATTTAATTTTCTGAAGTATCTTAATATTTTTCGCCCATTGGAATTAACCCTTTTGGAAAGCAGGTGTGGTAACACAAAGAAAATCTCCTACTTATGCTAGTATATGAAACTTGGGGTTAAAAGGGTAAAAATGAAACCTGGAAAATAGAGAAAATATTAGTTATCTTACATAATTCACTTTACACTCAAAACAAGCTAGGGTCACACGATGCTTATTTTGCTTTATACTCTAGGTAAAAATACTATATATTCATTTCAGACAATGAAAATGTAAACACTTTGAAAAATCATATTCTTTGAAAAAAAGAGTTTTACTAATCTTTCTCTTTTCTCCCCTTTTTTTTTT
>VZRZ01008876.1:12088-27281 GCA_013398175.1 Climacteris rufus | reverse complement strand
CCCCTTTTTTTTTTTTTTTTTTTTTTTGAGCACAGAATTCCCTACCTGGAAGTGCCCAACAGGGAATGATGATTGAACTAATAAAAGTATACCTGCCTGAATGCCATCAGGATAAAAAGAATCAAAAGAGGTCATTACTTCCTAACTAGAGTTGTATAAACACAGGCATCAGATGTCTTACTTCTTACCCTCCATTAAATGGAATTGTGTGGGACATGAAAATATTTAGCATCAATTAAATATTTGAACTACAGTAACAAGTTTGCAAAATTATGTGAATACAGGTAGACACTAGCAATAATTTTAAAGTATTCTAATTATTTCCTATTACAGTTGAGATTTTCTTTAGAATACTTTTTTAACAAGTGTTCAATTTATGCTAGTTGTGGGGTGAGGGGTTTTGATATATCTGATTTTTGATATATCTTTTTTTAAAGTTTGTCTTTATGCTAGGAAGTAGTGTCTCTATAAGAGTTTATAATTATTGTAATATTGTTAGCCTGATACCAAGATTAAATTTTGCAAGAATCTAAATGTCCCAGAAAATTGCCACCTAAAATCATAGAATCATAAAATATGCTGAGTTGGAAGGGACCTATCAGGATCATGGAGTCCAAATTCTGGCCCTGCTTAGGACACCCCAAGAATCGCACCACGCAACTGAGACAGTTGTCCAAACACTTCTTGAACTCTGACAGGCTTAGTACCTGAAGTTAAATGTAAATTTTGCAACCAATTGCATTTTCCATAAGTTTGAGCCTTAACTTTACATATGAACCCTATCACATTTCAAGTTATTCAAAACAGGCATTTAGTTTTGTTAGTCCCATCATTTCTTCTCTGGTGTACTCTTGGAAAAGAACAGGTGATCATATTAAAGTGCTACAATCTAACTCTTGCTGTCTGAGTGCCCCATTGTGGGTAACAATAACAGTTTAGAAGGGGGTTCTTTTTGCTCTTCAGAATCCTTTTGATTAGGCTGAAATTGCTAGTGCACAATTTAACTCTGGTGAGTGGTGAGGAGAGAATCTTTCGAAAATGAAAGAGAAAAACTCTGATTTTCACAGAATTGCATTAAGGATTTAAGCATACATACCCAGAGTCTGATTTTGAAGTACATTGATTGTTTTCTTCTCTTGTTGAGTATACTCAGTTTTTAGTAAAATATAGCTGAGTCTGCAGATTGTAGCAGATAAAGGTGCTTTTTGACATGTTTTCCTTTAAGAATACCTGGTATATCTGGCATATAAATATGAACAGCATAGGGTCATAAAGAAAGTTATAATTCATTTGATTCCACAGTTCTCTAAGACAAATAATGCTGAAAAATATTTACAGATTACCAAGATTAAATAAAAATATGATATATTACGAGTTTACTATGAAGAGTGGAGTTGGTTTTTTTTTTAATCTCAAAAGGAAAAAAGGAGTTGCAATGAAGCACAGGACCGAAAAGATCTAATTATTACATTTCATGCAAAGAAATAAGTTCCACTAAAAATCTGTGCTCTCTTTTTGTGGCAGGAGGGTTTCCACCCCTCCCCCGCCCCCCCCTGCTGCCAAATCTTATCTGCTGATGCGGAGATTAGGGGACCATCTCCCCCTAAAGTTCCTGGTGCCAGCTGTGAGCTCTTTGCTGGGAAGGCAGAATATCTAAGATAAATGACTGACAGACACAAGGATTTTACCATATAAAAGAGCACTGTAAGCTCCAAAAATCAGACAGCAGTTTGGTTACTTCTTGAAGTGCACAAACTGTTCTCTCCGACATACTTAGACATCAGTATGTCATTTCTGTGCTTCTCTTCTAGAAGTTGAGAGAAAGAAGTTGGTGCATGCATTCATGCAACCTTACTATTTCTATGCTATGGGAACCTTTTATTATTGTGCACTATTTATTCTACTGGTAGTATCTTTTTGTTTATCCTGTGTAGGAAGAAGTTTTGCTTAAATTCTGGTCTTACATGTGTTTTCTTGTTACTATTACAGTAAATCAATCCATGTTGTATTAATCCTGAACAATCATAACTAAAGAACCAGAAAGAGAACACGTGGTTTTGGAGTGCAGGCCACTCCAAGAGAATTAAAACCCATTTAAACTCTCTCATATTCATAACACTTTTGGAGAGCCTTTCTGAGACAGAGACAGCATACAAAACCATTGCAAAACTCTGCACTCCATACTTCTAGGTATTTAATGAAAGTATGATAGTTGAGTACTTTGCACAGGAAAGAGACAGTGAAAAGGGATGTTATTTCCTTCTACAGCTCCCTGAGAGCTGCCTCTGAAACTGTGGCTCAGCACAAGCACAGAATGAGGACATAAAGGCCCAACCTTAAAGTTTTAATAAATGTGTGATTAATTTCATTTCATTATGATAGATTGACCTTAATTTCCTATTCTAATTTGTATAACACCACTCCAGATTTATAAAGGGGATCAAAATTCACTGACTCTGTTGCTGCTTTTAAAGAGCTGTTGAAGCTGTCAGCTGCAATTGGTGAAGGCAAAAACAAATAATGAATCCTTGAATTGGATGTGATTCACTGCTGTGGGATACTTGAAATGCTTGTAGAGTATATATTGCAATAGTGAAGCCTTAAACAGGGTTTTGCAAGGTTGTCTGTATTCCTAAACATCAGTTTTTACAGTAACTTTTTGAAGTGGTACAAGACAAAATTACTATTCTTTACAAACAGTGGCTTTCACAAACATGTCTCTCACACCTGCATTAATCAGGTATGAGAAAACCATCATAGAGTGTCATAGAATGTCTTGGGTTGGGAGGAACATTAAGAATCATCTAGATCCAACCCCTCTGCAATGGGCAGGGACACCTTTCACTAGACCCCACTGCTCAGCAAACTATATCATGATGAGGTGATGTGTGATCAGAGGGCAAATACCATTATTTATTTACAATTCTCACATCAGGTGATGCTAAACCTTGAAGAATACATCTGCATTCCCACAAAGTCAAAGTCTAAATCCCAGGGATGGAAATTCATATTATGGTACATGCTCCTGTGTACAGTGCTGGCCACTTGATGCCCTTGACTTCGGTATGCAACAGTTCAGTTTACATCCATGTTCAAAATAGGAACAACAATTGCAATTCTGCATAAACACAAAGACCACTTGAAAAACAATTAAAGAAGTAAAATAAGAGAACCCTTGGAAGAACTAGTCTCATTTAAAAGCATTTATGTGAAGCTGACTGCATGTGGCAGGCATCCTATCATATACATTTATGTCTTGTTTAAGTATAGTTTATTGCTCAAAAATCTGCTGATTAAAAAACTCAATGAAAAAAATTGAAATAATGAAAAAAAGCAGCTTATCTATCATTATTTGTGTGGTTAGAGCAAGGTGCAATCTTTGTGATTTGCAGCACAAAAACTTTTCTGACAAGTGTCGTATTTGTCTTTTTGAAAAGAGCAAATCTATTAGAGAAGAAGACTTAGAGCAGAGGTCTTTAAATGCATCTAGAAGCTTATGTAGCAAAAAAGTTAACATCTTTTAAAGTTATTAAAAACTTCATTTCAATAGCTAGAAGCTTCTTTCCAAACTTGTTAAAAGACATTCATAGTTTGTGCCTTTGTTCCCACCAAGCCTTGAAGGCTTAGAATTTAATTTAAAATACTAAAGTTTTATTTTCTCAAGCTCAGAGGCTCCTTAAAGCCTAAGTAATTCATAAGACAACCAAAGTCCCTTGTATATGACGTGACATAATTACTTTTAGGAAAGTTTTAAGTGATGCCATAATGGTACAAAGTCTTCTGGCCTTCATCAACTCTTGCAGTAATTATCTCTCCAAGAAAAAGGCTTTTGGAGACACAGATTGGTTATAAATCACTAAAAGCATTCTTGTCTTAATTTTTAATTAGCTAATTTGTGGCACTTATTAAAACATAGCTTTTCTTTTTGACATCCGTCTGTCTGAAAGAAGTTTGATTAGGCAAAGACTTCTTGACACCTAATAAGAGTTGTTTTCAATCACTTTTATGTAACATAATTGCTCTTTGATATCACAATTTAATACGTAGTCTGAATTGTGCCTGCCCAAAAGCCCCAAACACAGAATTTAGGGCTTCATGACCGTACACAACCTTTTTAAATTGTAGGTTCAAGAGGTTGAAGTCTCTTTTCTTAACAGTGTATATAAATCTGAGTGTATTAAAAATGTTCCTACTTAGTACTGACATTACCAGCTAACATTAGATTTGCTGTTAAAAAGGTGTTTATTTGTGTGAAATACAGGCTAAATGTGACAGTAATAAAGCCTGCACTGTAATCTTTTAAGTCTGTTGTTTGTAAAGCAAAACTATCATTAGGATATAATAAGGACATACACTTCATGCAGAAGATCTTTTATGATGATATTTCAAAGAAACTGCCTGATAAATCTGACTCTTAGATGACAGTTGCAGAAATCTTGCCAAAATCTTGGATTATTTGGCATACCTTTACTAGATAATGATGTGATATGGAATTTACTCGATAAGTGATGTAATTGTGTCTTCTTTGTTTATCAAGCAAAAGATTAATCGATAGTAGGAAACAGCTTCTTTTTATTATTACTAATTTAACAGTTTTATACAGGAAGAATATTTTGAGATAAAATATTTTCCTAAATTCTGTTGGTTCGATAATTAGGGTACCCCTTGGCCTAGGTTAATAAAGCCTTCTAGAGGCAAGGATATCTGAGAATAAGTACACCACAAATAAAGAGGTTTTTTTACAAAGTTTGCAGCTAGAATTATATTATATATTTCATTATAATGGCAAATCCTAAATCCGAAATCCTAAATGCTAATGTAGCAGTCACTAGGGAAAGCTTAAGAAATGATAGCAGTAGGAAATGTAAAGCAAATGTAGAGGTTGACTTTTTTTGACAGTTTTAATTTCATTTCATTGGGACTTCATTTTACTGATACTTTGAAGGAAGAAAACAGAGGATGCTTAGGAAACTGAAAATGTTTTTGCCTTATCCTCCTGTGACTGTACACAATATCTCTAGCAATCCCTGATGTATGTTCAGAAACACAAAGAGTAATTATAGACTGAAAAATGGTGGTGTGAATTATGATATTCTCTCCAGGAGAGAAACACTACATTCCTGTTCCTCTTCAAAGGTTAGTCGCTGAGGTAATGTAGGTTTGCATTACGATATAAGAATCTCTTTCTTAATGACACTGTTTTGCTTTTTCTGTATAAATTTCACTGCTGTAGTTGTTCATATACATCTATCAAACATGGAATTCATGTCACAAGCATGCTTAAAATGTGATGGGAAATAACAGCAAACTCACAAAGGCGTTCACCTTCTAGGTCTCTGCAAATAAATGTACTTGCTGCTACAAACATTTTAGTTCTCTGCATATTTTAGAATAGAAATTAGAATTTGGACTCTAACTGAATTATTGTGTTACTATTTACAAATTCATGTTTCTTTTTCCACATCCTCTTCTTGCCACAAAATTTCTGTAAACACCTGTCCACCAAGTGGCAAAGTTTCAACATGAAGAGAAGCAGCACAATCCTCTTCACCTATTTTGCCATGTTAATGGCAAATATGTTAATACAAATGTTAATACAAATATATTACTTCTATTCTCATGTAAAGGAAAAATCAAGCAACCATTCTCTGGAGGGTTACAGAGTTGTGGAAAAAGATGTCTCTTAAAAATCCAGAATTAATATTCAAAGCTCTGGAGAAGATGGGATACTGGGGAAAGTTTTAGCATGTCTACCTGAGGCAATAAAAAAATATCCATCTCACTCTTTTAAACTACCAGCTGATGCTGGTGTTATGTGACAAGCACAGATATCCAGCCCTGGGGTGGAGATTCGACTCTGAGAAGTGGTTCTTCAGGACCATGACCAGCATGCCCAGCTGCCATCTGAGGATGTGATGTGTTTTGTAGATTCTGTGCATTGTGTCATTTTTCCCTGTTGTTTCCCAGTTATACCAGATATTCAGTGTAGCCAGAAATGTAGGACTGTTCAAATATTGCTTTGAGGAGGATTGCACAAAGTATGTTTTCTCCAATTTAGATAGTATAGGGCTGGATGTGAATTTCAGCAAATTTTCTGTGGTCTTAATCACTAAGTTCATAAGAAAGACAAAGAGAGAGAAAGAGAGAGAAAGAGAGAGAGAAAGAAAGAGAGAGAAAGAGAGAAAGAGAGAGAGAGAAAGAGAGAGCAAGAGAGAGAGAAAGAAAGAGAGAGAAAGAGAGAAAGAAAGAAAGAGAGAAAGAGAGAAAGAGAGAAAGAGAGAAAGAGAGAAAGAGAGAAAGAGAGAGAGAGAGAGAGAGAGAGAGAGAGAGAGAGAGAAAGAAAGAAAGAAAGAAAGAAAGAAAGAAAGAAAGAAAGAAAGAAAGAAAGAAAGGAAGGAGAGAGAAAGAAAGAAGTAGATTTCTCCCTGCTTCAGGCTCTATCAAAATACATCAAAAATCAAGCTACAAAGAGATATTTAACAGGACTTTTTAAAGATAGAAAACTAGTTAAACAAAATGGATAAATACTTCCAACTTTTCCTAACAGATAAAGCCCATACTGAGTACTTTGAATTAATGCAAGAATGTTTTACATAAAAAATGAAACATAATTTGAAGATCTAAGAATATGTTACTGTGCTTATCTGTGTAAATTGCTTAACATCTTTCCTCTCTTGTGTAAGACTTAAAAAAATAGAAATTCTGATTTCACTGTATTGTCTTTACTATCAATTCTGTTCTTTTTGTGCTTTTTATTTATACATTCCTGACCTACAAATAGGGGCAAATTCATCCAGCAGTCACAGCCCAGTTGCTCTCCCACTCCATTAAGCTGTAGAGAACTTGGCCATGCAGCAGTCGTTCATCCAACTGGATCTCTGTTGTAATTGTGTATGTTGCAATTATTATTAGTTGATCACAGCAAAATGCTAATTCAGAGAAACAGTTTTGTGGAACTAGTTTTTGTCCAGTCTTGGGCTCTTTGAAGCAGAGGCATCCTACAGTTTCAAGGCATTTATATCTTCTATTTTTACCATTAGAAATCAACCTCATCAATTTAGATCATGTTTTAATCATAGTCATGCAGAGACTCAAGGCCATGTGCAGTTGGCTGCACTCCCTGTACCTGAGGGGATATGGCTGAAGGACCTGCTGGAGCACAGACAATGTCATGTCTCATTGTTTGGAGGGGATATGGCTGAAGGACCTGCTGGAGCACAGACAATGTCATGTCTCATTGTTTGGATGTGATTGACTGATGCAGTACCACATAATGCTTTAATGAAGAACCTTCCAAAACCACTTTTTTCCTTAAGCAAATACATTAATGTTTTAAAAGATTATGTTAAGGTTTCTTTTTTTTTTTTTTTTTTTTGTTTTTTTTTAAGGAAAGGGAAAAAAAAAAAGATAAAATGGCTTCCATTCTGCAAAAGAATTTCGATGTTAGGAAATAACCAAGCATTAAAAATGTCCATCATTTGCAGTATGATGCTATCTGCTTCTCATTTGACAGTTTATCCCAAAGAAAGCAGAAGGTTCTCATTCAGATTCTGGATATATTTTTCACTTTAAATAACTGTTAGGTTTGAAAAGGCTGACAAGAAGTTATGATTAATATCAGATACAAGTAGTACTGCTGATTTCTGAAATAGTCTGTGATTGTATTATTCTGTGATTCACTCTAGTTTTACTGGGAGACTGTAACTCATACTCTATACAAGTTTTATGCTTAGACTTTGAGACCAGTCTACTAATTCTACCTAATTCTTGCACTTAATATAGTGTGACTTAGCATGAAAAAATATCAATAAGATTTTATTATTTAGGGTGGCCACATAAGCATCTTAACAGAAACTAGTGTCTGGGCTGGGGGGAGAGTTTAAAAAAGTGCATTAACAGGCGCTGTAGATTTTTATTTTACATCTTAGCTTGGATTTTGTCTTCTCTTATCTAACTTCAAGAGAAGATTTCAGTGCATATTAAGATTGTGGGAAAAACCCCAAAGTTTTCATTGAAGAAAATTCGGGAGGTCCATTTTTTTCTTCATATAAGTTTAAGATATTATTCTACTCTCATGCTGTATCAGAATAGAAAATTCTAGAGTAAATAAGGAAGCTATAGTGGTACATATTTTAAACTTACATTTGCAATAGAGGTCAAAAGTAATTGCAAAATACTGTTGCAGTCATTCTGATCAACAGTTCTTTTTTAATACTTATTTTGATGAGATAAGAGCTGGAGGATGCATCAAAGTGGAAGATTCCACTAAATACAGCATTGTCATGTTTGTAGTTTTTGCATGTTCTAAACTAAGATATTAACTTTAATATATATCATAGAACCACAGAATCTTAGAAAGGCTTGGGTTGAAAGGGCTCTTAAAGACCTAGTTTCAAGCCACGTTCCATGGACAGGAACACCTTTCATTTGACTAGGTTGCTTAACCTGGGCTTGAACGCTTCCAAGTATGAGGCATCCACAACTGTTTCAGTGTCTCACCACCCTCACAGTAAAGGATTTCCCCCTAATATCTAATCTATAAATATTCTCTTTCAGTTTGAATCCATGCCACTTGTCCTGCCACTACATGCTCTTGTAAATACTCTCTCTCCATCTTTTTTGTAAGCTTCTCTCAGGTACTGGAAGGCCAAAACATTATCTTTTTCAGCTGACAAAACCCAATTCTTTTAAAAATAACCTGGAGAAAAGGAAAAAAAAATAGTTACAGTATGGAGTAGGGGTATCCAACTTAGATTACAAATTTCCAGTTTCAATTTTCCATTGGGGCTGGCCAAGATTTTTCAATTTTATAATAGCTTAAGTAAAGGGAGGACATGATCCACATTATCATGTTCATCAGTAACCTCATGGCAAAGAAGGTAGAAAAATGTTAATAATTCGTTTCCATGCAAAATTTATGTCATACAAGAAAGATTTCATTTTGTTTTCTCTTGCCATCTCACAGAAACAAAGGTTCAGACACATTTTAAAACTTATAATGCATTTGCTATTTAAAATGCAGTCATTATGATGACAACATATCACAGATGTCAGATAGTAAAAGGGACAGTTTTGCAAAAGTGTATTCCTAAACTAAATTTATGCAAACTGACAAATACAGTCACAAGGTCAGTTTGTATATTCCCTGTTCACATTTGTGAACACTCAAAGCCATAGAAAACACCATTACTACAGGATAACCCTCAGCATCTGCAAAAGGTTAGTCACCTGATAGAAATCAGTTTATAAATGATTCGACAAGAAGAAAACAAGGATTACAAAGGTACATAATTTACAGTAAATACTTTCATCAGTCTCGCTTTTGGAGAAGCAGTAGTTTATTAAAAATGAAACATGGTTAATACTGTGATAAATAATAACAAAGGACACAAGTGCACCTATCATAGTGAATCAAATGGTCTGTCACAGAATAGTATCCATCAAAGCAAGCTCATTGATACTGGGGTAAATTGTTCTTGTCATAGCCTAATCAGATTTTTATCAGAATGTACAAGAAATCCTTGCAATGTTCCTCTTTTTTTCTCTATCTCTGTACTATCACAGAATCACAGAATTGTTGGGGTTGGAAGGAACTTCTGGAGATCTTATAATCCCCCGCTCTCCCTCAAGCAGGTTCTCCTAAAACAGGTTGTCCAGGATCACATCCAGGCAGGTTTTGAATATCTCCAAAGGAGACTCCACAACTTCTCTGGGCAGCTTGTTCCAGTGCTCTACCACCTTTACATTACAGAAGTTTTTCTTCATATTCTGATGGAACTTATCCTGTCTCTGTGCACCACTGAAAAGAGCCTGGTTCCATCCTCTTGACATCCACCCACCCTTAGGATATTTGTATGCATTGACAAGATCCCCCCTCAGTCATCTCTTCTCCGAGATAAACAGGCCCAACGCTCTCAGACCACTGTCTTCCCATAACAGTAGATAAAGATTATACATTTGCATTGAAATAACTCTCTCTAAGGGAATGACTATATACATCTTCATTTTGTCAACAAAAAACTCTTAAAATTTTCGAAAAGCAATGACTTGGGAAACTCATATAAGCAAAAGTAATGTAGAATTTTAATATGTTCACATTTCAAACCGATTTTTCTGGGCTTTTTTTCCCACACTTTTTCTACTTCATTTAATTGCAAACAAAATCTCGAGAGAGATGTATATATAAGTTTTTTCTGAAAGAGATAGTTTGAAGTCATGATTGGTCAACATCTGAAGCTTATACTCAGAAAGAATTTGACCTTACCTCAGACTCAGAACAGGTTATGCAGATCTACTGAACCAATGGCTCACTGTATTTTCTTCTTGACATATTTTGCTCACAGCAACTCTTGCATTATATAAAATTTTATTCCCTTATTTTCACTGTTACTGAGCACTCTCCATGATACTGACTCCTACTAGAATTCAGGATTGATTGTCTCTGCAGTCATGGTTTAGTACAACATTTTTATTTTACTAGAACTATTGTATTCTTTACTGAAAATGTAGGGAAAACTTACAGGCTGGGAGAACTTTCATAAAGACTGACTTAAAATATCTGAAGAAAGAAAAATGACCACAGGTCTCAGATTTGTATTTGGGTCTGGTATCTTCAGTTTAGCTTCTCCTACAAGGCTAAAAAGTCTTATAATAATGGTTGTTTGTAAATCTGGACTGCTGAACTCTTCAGAAGCAGACCTGTTCCCCAGGAGAACAGCAAATGCCCAGGTAATTCAGCAATCTCTACAAGGAACCATGAGAACTGAGGTCTCGGGCCTTTTCATAGATATTGTAAACATATGTGTTCTTCATTTGGAATTACAATGAAGCCAAGTTTAAAAAAAAAATCAAAGCTCTTTATGAAATAAAAACTTTCACTTTATTTCCTTTACATTTCTGTCTCTCACCCACCCCTAAAGATCATAACTAATTATTGCTGCAGGGTGAGAAAGCAGAAAGAAAGTGAAAGTTGTTAATGGTTTCTATTTTTACACAGGAATAAATTATGTTACTCAGTGGGACCATATAAGAATCTAGGTGGATAGACATCAGCAATCGTCCTGCACAACTAGAAGCAGAAAGATTATATGCAATGAAAATTATGAGATTATTTTAGCTCTTAAATAATCTTTTGAAACTGATAATTACACAATAATAATAGACGTGCACAATAATAATAGAGGAGGGGGGGAATAGAGACCAAGTTTTTCCACACCTGACAAGCCAAGTAGGAATAGAATATGTTAACTTACAAGAAACTAGTATTCTATTCCTGAAAAGTCATTAAAATATTTATCCAAATGTTTCCTAAAATCAGTATAAGTACATAAGCAGAGTGTAAATAAAGCATTTTGAGAACAGAACCATTGTTGGACATATTAACATCTTTTGAATTTGAAAGAATCTTTTGAAGACTTTCCAGATCAAGATCTGCTCTTGTTTCTTGCATTGCATGCAGTCCCCTCTTTGTTTTTTTCGACACATTTGCACTTTGATCCTAAGGTTACACTTCAATGGAATAAGTTTCTTACAGGAAAAACATCATCCAGGTTTAAGACAGGGAACTCAAATGTTGTTGCTGCTATAGCATAGAGGTCAATCCAGGCACCTGAATTCACCAGCATCCCAGGACAATATTCAGGCAGTAAGTTGATCTGAGACCAATGCAGTCTATTTCTGCTTTCAAAGCTAGCCAGTTGATAGCGAGTTCGGATATAGCCACCAAATCTGCACTCATGACTGATTTTGAAGGTCCTGACATATCTTAAGGATGGAAGTAATCTTTTATACACAATCCCCAGAAGTGTTAGCAATTCTGAGCAAAAATCTTGCAGTAATAGCTCATTAGTTTTGATTTAAAAGCCACTGGAAGTAGCTCTTTTAGAAAAGCCATTCAACTGGTCTGACAAATTGATAATTAATGGGATGCTTTGTAACTGACATTTATAATCAGAAAGGCAAAATTATTGAGTCTAATCACTAATAGCGAGATCAATTCTCTGGTGTTAGATTTCTCCTGTAAACAAATATAGAAAGGCAATATATATATATTTAGTAACCTCAGAATAAATCTTGTATTCAAGCTATTAAATTTTCCTAGAATGTATTTTCTGTAAAACGGAAATGCTTCCTTAGGGTTTGTGTTTTACTTTTTCCCTATGAATATTTTGGCATGGTATTGCTGCTTAGAGTGTTTAAAGAGAGACTTCACTTTCAGAATGTTTCTCAATAACGGTTCCACATGCTGGCACTGGAAATCTGAATCCACATACTTGCAGTGTAAAAACAGGCAGTGATACTTGTGAAAAGTAAAAACATTTTGAATTTCATGTTAGGTGCAGCCAGTAAATATCCTAAATTACATCCAGAAGCATCTGGATGCTTAGGCAAGAAATCAAGAAATTATATGTCTATAATAATGTTGAAAGATGAAAATCAGACTCAGTGGATTTACACATAGAAAAAATGAAATCAGAATATAGCTCATGTACAGAATGAACTCTCAGCGTGCACTTCCAGTCTTGCCTTTTCTCTGGCAAACTCTGCAGAGGGAGGACATCTTTTGCTTACATTGCCACTTGCTCCAGAAATCATTCTCCTACTAAGTTACTTCCTCTCTTTGTGTCTCACCCCATAACCCTCCTTTTTCTCTTTACCCTGCAGTGAATCCTCTCCCTGTTCAGCTCAGCACATCTCCGCGCTGTGCTCACTTTGGGCTAGAGGAGAACACTGGCATCTCAGTGCTTTAGGCTTTCACTGTGCTTGTTCTTTTACTTTTCTCTATCCCCATACAGTATGTAATTTCCTCCTAGCTATCTGCATGAGTGTAACTATTGCTAGTTCTATAAAATATTTGCTTTATTCTGCCTCTCTTCATGTAAAACATTTTATCACAGTATCCATAAAGTCCTTTTCAAAATGGAGAGAAAGAGAGGCAGTCTTTGTTCTATTCATTCCTTTAAACAGAAAGTCGAGCATATGCTCACACTTGCTTTCTTTGAAAGATGTGACAAGACTTTATACCTGCCATATGCACAGAGTCCTATAATGTTGATAGGGAGGAGGGTCATAACCAGGTTTTCATAAGCCCTGCACCCAACAGCGCTCCAGGTCCATTCACAGTGGTATTCCCAGCATTAATAGACTGCAGGTCATGTGATTCCTCTCAAGTGATTTTTATCCACAGCCATGGCAAATGTGAAGCCTTTCTTTTTCACCTTTACTGACAATGAAAGATTCAACTCATCCCAGAGCATAAGTTCCACAGACAATGCAAATGCAACCAGAAATCTCTGATAAGTTTCTTTCTTTCTCATAAATCACTATCTCTAATATTGTCTCTTTGAATTATTATGTACCTCCCCTCTGGCCACCCCTGCAAGCTGCATGGACAAAACAGAGAACCCCTTTTCCAAGACTTTTCAATAAAAAAACCACTTCTATAACATTATGTAAGAAAGAGAGAGCTTTGGATCCTCAAATATGACAGTTAGCATGGGTTGACTTGAACTTTCCCCATATGACTTATTGAAAGTGATGTATTAAATTAAATCAATACACTGGATATTACTTTGCCATCTAGCATTACAGCTAGGCTGAAATGATCTGATGTGGAGTGAATTCAGGTGGGAGTGAGACAAAATATTCTATACCAGAAGGCAGGAATTCCACTTGTTAACTGATGGGTTGTTAACATGACTTTAAACAACTTGGCAGGTGGCTGGCAGGCCTTATTCAGTGGGTGAGCACATATGATGTATTGATATTTAAACGGATATAACCCACTTACAATCCATATAATCACACTTTTTCCTTACACTTTTTTCCTACTATTCTTGTGACAGTCAAGAACAAGGAGTTATGACAATGGAAGAGATTAAAAAGAAAATACTTTCTGCAGTAAAAAGTTTTTTCTTTATTTAGCCTGACAGCATTCAGAAAACAGTGACTTTCACTCTTTCTCCTGTAAAGCTCTAGCTGAAGGACTAAGTTTTTTTGGCCTAGAAAAAGATGAAATACCCTTTTTCTGTGTCACAAGTTGCTTTTCTAGTCCTTTCACAAAGTAATGAGTTAGAAATAAGAAAGTGCTAGTCAGAAAATTTTTAAATTGTCAAGCAGACTAAGAGTAAGAATCATTGTGGGGTTTGTTCTGGTTTTCTTTCGATACTGTATTTAGTACAAATTAAACTCACTATTGTCTTTTCATTCACTACTTCATGTCTATATGTGTTGCACAAGACCATTGGAGTAATATAGATGTACGTCACTGTCTTTATTTATCCTTAAAACTACTGTGCACGGAGATTTTGCTCCCTTTATAAGTAAGGAAATGTAGCACAAAGAAAATTAATTCTTTTCTGAGCCTTGGAGAACAGAGAAACTTGAATCAAACCTTCTTGGTCCAAAGATGTATACAAACCTGGAGTGTGTGTTTCACTGGCACTATAGAGGACTATAGAGTTCACATTTTCACTCTTCCCTTACTTCAGATCCCTCATGTGGTCCAGAGCACACCAACTCATTGATGTCAAATGAACCTCTCTCCTCACAAGATGACTATTTTCTTCTGCTGTAAGTGACAAGCTCACACTGTACATGAAAGTTCTTAGATGCCATGTGAGATGCTGACCTATGTTCACTGACAGTCTCAGGAATACAATTACCCTGTTTAGAGGAATCTAGATTTGCAATGAGTTGGTGTCTCAGTTTTGAAAGACAGGTGTCTGCTGAGAGAGGTTGAGCCTTCCCTTAGGACAGAGAATGTGATTTCCCCTCCCTCTGAATTATTTTAATTTTGAAATCAAGGGCTTTCAGGCAAAGATATGGGAAAAGTAACAACAGTTCTTTACTAGTATCTATAAACAAGCAATAACAATAATAACAACCATAAATAGAACCAGAAACCAACAGCAGATGACTTTCCCGTGCGGTGTAATCACGGTCGAAAAACAGCAGGGGGCGCTGTTGAGCTTCCGGCCAGGCAGGGCAGGTGCGATGACTCCCGAGTGGCTGCAGATGGCGCTGTAGCGCAGGGTCAGGTCAGCCTCAGGCAGCTGGTAATGGCGGACAGGCTGGAGAGCAGCCAGGCAGCTCAGAGCGGCAAAAAAAAACAGGGCGGCAGGGGCAGGAGCTGGCTCTCTCTCCCGGCTAGCTGGCGAGGTAGCAAGGATTTCTGCAGTCACAGCAGACGCCG
>VZRZ01008875.1:539242-581099 GCA_013398175.1 Climacteris rufus | reverse complement strand
CACGGGCGGCCTGGCTGGGGCAGCGCCGGCCCCGCCGAGCCGCATCTCGGTGTTGCACAGCAGCGCCAGCAGAGCTTGCTCAGGTAGACGGCAGTCAGTCCCACTCCTCCTCCTGCTCGGGTCTGGCCGCGGAGGGTTCAGCGTGACGATAGTTGATTAGGAGGAATGTGCAGTTTCAGTGACTAGGAAAGGTGTGTAATCGGACCGTGGCTGTATGCGGACTCTGTGCTTTTCAGACACTGCAATTCAAAACTGACTTTTATGGCATAAACTACTTTTTTTCCTTTGACGTTCTTGGCTAATGAAAAATTGAATAGTACTCTAAAGAACGACCCTTTAAATATCAGTTTGTGTCATGCTATATTAAAAGTGGATAAAAGAGATATCGAATACTAAATGGATTTTCTGAAATGGTTGAAGTCCATTTGTTGGTAATTAGAAATCTGTTTACACCGAAAAAAAACTCTCATAGGCAGAAAGTTTAAAGTTTGTTGTTTTTTTGGTTTTTTGTTTTTTTTTTTTTTTAATGAGGATGCAGTCAGTGTTTTATATATGGTAGGAATAAGCATTAATTAGATCTTGCACAAATTTCAGGACAGCTTCAAGAATTTAGGAACCTGGTATGTTCGCTAGTACATTTCATTCCGCGGGGAAAAGTGACATAAAGTCTATGCTATATTTTTGTGGAATTACTGTTTCCACAGAATCATTCAACAGACTACTGTTAGTAGTTATTAATTTATTCATCTACTTTCACTATGCTAGGAATACTGCTTTCAACTGTTAAAGAAGCAGCTGGCTTTTTTATACAAATAAACTGGGCTCTGAGACTGTCAATCTTCTTTGTTTGACAGAGAGGAGTTCCTGCCCGCACTGAAAGAATAGCTCAACATCTGTCATCCCATTCTTTGCAATGGCCCAAAATCAGGAAGACTACAGCTGTCCTCTTCCTTTCAGATACTTCTGGGAGAGAGAGGTAGGAGGACTGTGTATTTGGTCAGCATGTTTATCATGCATTAAGCAAGTCTCTACAAGCCCTTCTATGTAATTCTATTGTTTTTCCACTGCTTGAATAGTGGAATTTGCAGTGTAAAAGGTCTTTGGAATTTTGATCCTACTACACGGTTTGTTTTTGTTTGTTTGTTTGTTTGTTTTTAATATCTAATTAGTTTAGTCTGCATTTGTTAATAAAACACATTTTAATTTTAATTAAAGGGGTTAGCAATAATTTATACCTAGGCATGTGGCCCATGGGCATGTAAATTGCAGATATACAGGAGCATAAAGCAGAAAGTATTTCTTCTTACAGGTTAGGAATTACACTACAATTCTGAGTGCTGGAGGAAGATGCAAATGAAAGATATAAGTTAGCTTATTCCTTGCAAGCTCAAAAGTGGCATCTTTTGGCATAATTCTGTATGGAGCAGAGGAGAGAGGGAAGGGGTGGAGGAGGAAGAGAAGGGGATGAAAGAGGCTAGGAAGAATGCATTATCATGTAAAATAAATGTTTAACCTCATTACCTTTGGTTTAATATCCAGCAAGTTAGTCAAAAGCAAAACCCAACCAAACAAGCAAAAATATCAAACAATCAAGCAAAAAAACCCCCCAAGCCCAGAATAGAAATGCAAGTAATTTTTCAATTAATTGTACCTCACCTTCCAATCATAGACAAACTAGTAGTCAATTAGTAGATTGTGCCTTGCTTTTCTTAATATCACAATTAAGACCTACTGTGATAAACCTCAGAGTCCCATCCAGCAGCAATTGTGTGAAGCCCAAACCTCTGTGACCTACAATTTCAGCTTCACAGTCCCAAGGTTTGGGGAAAGCATGAAGTGCAAAATGTGCAGAGGGATTCAGGCATTGTGAAACTCAGCTCTGCTGTCCAGGGGAATCCACAGCCTGAAGTGAGGCTCTCAGGCTCCTGTCATGAGCCTGGTGACAGTTAGGCTGTGGTTACATGGTGATTTTGCTTTGGCATCTATCCATGCTGCCACTGAAAGAATGGCTCAGCAGCTCAGTCACACCGTCACCTTCTGCTTGGATTCACAGACCTCTACCCGGTGTTTGTCTGCTGATTTTAGAAGAATGCAGAAAGGAGGCATTTTTATAGTCAGGCTGGTCTTGATTCATTTAAGGTTTTCTAAATAAAAATAAATTAATAACATTTTCCACAGAAATGCCAGTCTAATCTCAAGGCATTTACTGATAGCAACTGCTAGAACAATGAGACCTTATCAGACCATATCAGATCATATTTGGGGGAAACTTTAAAGCGTCACCACCAATTGCAAAAATGGTACCCATGTTTGTATAAAAAAACCCAAAAATAATTTTTTATTACTATTTACAGATAGAAGAGCCACCTTGGGTTCATAACTGGACCAATCCAGAAAAAAAAATAAAATCCCACAGAAACAGGAAAATCTTCTGCACTAGAGAAGAGAATCATGAACAATGGGATCCTACTTTCCCTCCAGTCTCTCTGGGTCAGGAACTAAAACTATACCTTCCCTTTCCTCTCTTTCTTTTCATGTGCATACCTAACTTGTCTCTGCTCTGTGTGTGACATATTAGTCTTCATGTAGGCCCCCAGGTTTTTGGAGACAGCAATTGATTTGGTGCCTCCTCAGGTCTCTGTTTCCATAGTGTTGGAATCTGATACTCAGAGAAGGAGTGAAGACTTTAGTCAAAAGAACAGTAGCTTAAAGGAAGGAAAGGTGTTGCCCATTTTTCACTGTAGAATAGCTAGTTTTCTCTGTTAGACAGTCTCAAGGATGATTTCTGTAAACATAGCTATGTTGTTGTAAAAATTATCTTTTTACATTCCTTTCCCATGGACACAGATCCTTTTGACGGACACTTCTTGTAACCAATATAGTTAGAGACGGAAGTGTTAACTTTCTCCAATGATCTGTGATTTCTAAAAGTGTATATAAGAATTAAACGAAAAAGGTTTCCCCCCATTTCCGCCCTTACTCTGAACATGAGAACACATTCGGTCTCCGGCTCTCATTAATTCTGCGTCTCCGGCTGATAAGCCGGGATAAGCCGTAATAACAGGCATCCCGGTAATAGAAAGGGACTTGCAAGACTGCCCAAAAGTGAGAAACTTCCTGCATGTGTCTGTTGAGGAAAACAACAAGTAACTGATTTAATTGTTGGCCTTCTTTCATTGCTCAGAAAAGACAGTCCTGTCATCTGTCTTATTTAGAAAGTAAACTAAGCCAACAATGGCCTGGAAATTTCATTTTCCAATAGAAACATCCCAGTAAGTTTTCTCCACATCACTCCATGTAGGATTTTCCTGGGCTTTGTAACAGAAGGCAAAGAAACCATTGCCAATTCTGCATGGCCTTCTCATGAGATGATACAGATTAAATATTTTGCATTTTCCTTCTGGTTTATGAGGTTGGGGTGTACACTCATTTTATGTTTTTTTTTTTTCTTTTTGTGAAACAGTGCAGAATAGAATTTGGTTTTGTTGTGTGCTTTTTAACGAGAGCTGTGAATTTTGCAAGAGCATTTTCTTCTGGGGTCTATAGCTCGGGAAAAACACCAAATATTGTGACACAATAAAATTGCAAGACTTATAAACATTTTAACTAGCCTTGGGGATGTTTTGACTGAGTCCCTCCTCCAAATCTTTTTGATGAAGCAGATCCTGAAAGTTAATAAGCTTAGGAAGATTTTAATGAGTCCATAGACACTGAAATAACTCAGAGCATTTGCCTTTGTCTTATGAAAAGGAATCACACTTAAACTCCTTATTACTTATGACATGTAGTTTGTGCTTTGGATTGTCAACTTTCAAAGGTATGTTTTTTCAAGATTCATTATATTATGTGAAATAGGTAGAGACAAATTGGCAGCCTTTGCAACCTGACCAAGACTGTCACTTTGTCAGCTTCCCAAAAAGCTGCTCTCACTTTTGAAGGATGGAGCAACATTACCATTGATTACATCAGAATCTGATAAAATAACATTCACATTTGCATCATGACAGAATAAAAAAAAATATAACAAAGAAAACACTTGTTACATGATTACCCTTATCTTCATACAAGTGAGCCACCTTAAAACACCTGATACTTGGATGGTTGTGTGGCATCCATTTCTGGCTTGGATTGCAGAGTGTGTACACTGGCTTCTCAGACCCTTTAGCATCCATATTAACCCACAGCCTACTGGAGCTATGCCATGAACTCTCCTCTGCTGTCTCCGGGGTCCAACGGAGAGTGAGGACTGTAAAATTCACCCACTGGATTGCTCCAACCCTAATCCAGTCCATTTTATTCTGTGCCAAACTGCAGGCGGGAGTTGATTTTAGGAACTGATTCACTCTCTCCAAACGCATCTTTGCTCCACCAAGCAATTTTGCTGCTGGGGTGAGGTCCCTCTCTCTCAGATGAAGGAGATGCAATTACCTCAGAGTATTTGTATTTTCTTTTTTAACCACATAATCTATCTAATGATTAAATTATGGCCTTAACAGTGTGAAAATAAATCTTATAAATCTTATAAAAGAGGAACCTTTGAATCCAAAGATTATTTGGAGGTCTAGACCTTTTGAGGGAAAGAAAAACAAAAGTTGAGTGCCAACTGTATTGTTAATCCTGAAATCTCCTTTACAAAGAGAGTTTCTACATGAAATAGTGAACAGGCAGGAACCACCTTTAGGGACATGTGTCATGGGTGGTTGCACAGGTCACCACGACGCAGGGTCGCTATTCACACAAAGTGAGAATGTTGCAGTGTCATGCCTGTGCTGCTGATTCAGCTCCTTATCAGCTCCTGGCTTGGAGCTTTGATAGCTGATGTGACAAACCATAAATAATGGAAGGTCAAACTGAGCAATGTTGTTCACTCTGACCTTCTAATACTTCTGGCTTATTAGATCAGTCATTAGAGTTTCAACAGGCTGCTGAGAAACAGAGTACAGTGGCTATAGCTGCCAAATCCTTCCCTATTCACAGACAGCCTCTCTGTGTAGGTATTAAAGGCATTCCAGGGAAAAAAAAAGTCGTATGTTCCTTGAAAGGAAATCAATTTACAAAACAGGGTGAAAATCATGAAGCAGCCAAATACAGAAGATGGCTACATATAATCTATCACAAAAAAACCCCCCATCATATTACCACCCAAAACCCTCTCCAAACAATAACCTAAAAAAGAGCTCATAGTTATCAGGTAAATAATTTTATCTGTTTTTGTCTTTTCTTTCTTTCTTTCTTTCTTTCTTTCTTTCTTTCTTTCTTTCTTTCTTTCTTTCTTTCTTTCTTTCTTTCTTTCTTTCTTTCTTTTTTTTTTTATCAAAGGGTTATGAGTAATAGTATAAGAAAAGAAGGCAATGAAGACAGTCAGAATTTGACCAGGAATAAATATACTTTCATTGTCTAAACCCTGCCTCCTCCAAAATTCTGAAGCTGAGGAAGCTCAATAGTTTCCATTTTAAGGCTTTGCTTTTATTCTTCTTATAGTGTTGTGAATTTTTCCATTAAAACTGGGAAATTTTCCATACCAGTGGTCTACCAAATCATAAAACTTTAAAAAAGTTTAAAGGAAAAAATCGTTCAGAATTTAAAACCTCATCAATTCCAAAATTAATTTCAGGAACAAGCATCTTTTAGCTGATTTTAAGAATTATTTTACAGTTATTTTCTTGAATAGATCTAGACTGACTTAAAAAAACGAAGATGTAGGCTCACAAGTGCTATACTAGAAGGAGAAAGACACACTACTAGCACAAACTCCCCTCAAGATTTGCCTCAAGATTTTATGTCTGCAAAGCAAATGGCTGTAAAGTCTATAGGCAAGATGCCATGTGCACTCTTGCTGCAGGTTCATATGGAGCTCCATGACCACCATTGCTATTGTCCCTATGTTATCCTGTCTTACAGGAGGTGATGTTGGGAATCACAAGATGCCAGCCATACCAAAGAGACGCTCTGAACAACAGTGTTGTTCTACAGAGCAGAAATCCTGTTTAGTTAAAAAAATTAAAAAACTGTATACTAAAAAATAGCATCAAAAAACCTCTGAAGATTGTGCATTCAACTGAGATTAGTAATAGACAGAATTAAGCTTTCCTTGCCAGCCTTAAGTGTCCTCTTTCATGTTATGAATCAGTCTTAAAATGAAAAGTCACTCTTTTTTGTTTCTTTTTTTTTTTTTCCTACAGCATTCCCACTTTGTCAGGCATGGGGGCTTCTCAGGGTACTTTAATATAGAAGGCTGCTGGAGTATAATGAAAAATTGAGAATAATGAAATGAGTATAAAATAATGAGAATAAAATAATGAGTATAATGAAAAATTGCCATAAATGAAACCAGAACAGGGATACAGCAAGCTCTCTTGAGAAAACAGGTGTACGTTATGATGGATAAAAGGATTCTCCTGGGACCGTAGCTGCAGAAGTGAATCTCCATCTATCCTGATTTTGTCCCTTTGGTAGACTCAGATTCCTCATGGGATTCAGGTGAAAGTTTTATGGGTGGAATGCACTTGTTGTGTATTCCTTATTTCCTGAGTGCACAATTTCAGATACTCAGGAGTCATTCACAGAAGTGCTGAGTACTCAGAGATGCTGCTGAAATTAATGGGACCTATGCTTTAAACATATAAAATACCATAAAAATGCTAAGCATCTTGGAAAATCTAGCTCAAAGCACATCATATTGAGGACCCCAAATTAGTAGACACTTTCATCAATCTTGGCCGTAATGGCTCAGCACTTCAGTTCCCCATCTGTAAAGTGAGTCTAATAGTACAGTCTCAGTTCTCAGGTTTAAAGATAAATTAATTAGTATTTGGGAAACACTCAGAAACCCTAGTGGAAAATGCTAGAGAAACACCCATAAAGAAATTAATAATTCAGTATTCTGCACAGGGTTTGAATGATGTGCAGTAAGGAAAGCATGGAGCCACATATTGAGTGATAAGAATAAAAAGAATATTGAACAGCTGCTCACTCAGGGAGCATCGTCCATCCTATGAACTGAATGATGTATGTGTCTGTGCAGTTAAAGACTTATTATCATGCATATGTGCAACGAGCTCAAATTAAAGTTGCAAAAGCAAGCTTGATTCTGCTTGTTCTGAAGTTGAGAGGGCTTACATTTGCGACGTGGACATACTTTCAATGTAAATATTATGTGTGATCATCCTGTATTTTCATGTTTTTGTCCTGAAGACATGAAAAGTTTCCTGTGTCAGTGAACCCAGTGACCACTTACATACAGCAGCCATGTGGCCTGGGAAAAAATGTATTGATTTTCAGGGGACCGACACTAGGAGCAAATTTGGCTTGAATCATCATCTTTGCCTGATTGCATAGTTTTGTATTGGCTGCTGGGTAGAAGTGAGGCATTAAATGTATTTAGGGACAGAGTAACAGGCTTGTCTTTTGGCTTTACTTTGTGTCAGGTTTTTTTGGTGGTTAATGTAGCATTTGGAGAATCACATAAACTTCCACCCCAGAAATGAAGTTATTGCCAAAGCAAAAATTCCTGTATTTACATATAAATATCCTCATTCAGCATGACTGAATACCTTTCTCATTTGTAATGAAATAGCAACGTCCAGAACAATCAAATCCTAAGACAGAGATGTTAGATTGAACTGACTGTACGTATCTTTAGATGTAAACTCAATCTTTCAGGAATTCTACCTGATCCAAATGAATAATCCTTACTAATCATGTTCTAAATTATGACCAGATTTTTAGATAAGATTACCTGATCTCAGCTGAAGACCTCTACAACAGAGAAATAAGACTGCTGGCTCCTTCTGTCTTACTCAAGGATGTAGGTCTATTTTTAGTATGTCATCTAGGTTTAAGTCAAAAACCAAAGGCTTGGATTTTCATGGTGACCTGGAGCAGTCAATGGATGTTGTGGTTTTCTATTACTTGTGACCAAACCACAATCTGGTTATTTCAAACCTGTTATCTACTTTACAATTTGGGTGCTGGAAAGAACAAGAGTGATATTTTGAAGTTTTGTTTCACTGGTCATTTAAAGATAATTAAAAATCTCTGCTTCTCCCCTTGCTTCTCACTTTATCCCAGATATCATAGCAAATGCATTGGGTTCCAAACTAGATATAGTCCTGTTCCACATTATATTTTTTTGTTATCTATTTTAAAGATTACTTCAGAGAAAACTGTATCATCCCTCATCAGGAGATTTTAAATATTAAATCATATTGTTTTAAGCAAGCTCTTAATTTTGTTTGCACTTTTAAATGCTTTTCTGGAAATACATACTTTTCTGAGGAGAAAGCAGTGTTGTTTATGCACACAACTCTTTTTTCCCTTTTACCTTTTTTTTTTTTCAGAAACATAACTTATTATCTACTCCAAGATTAAAAGCATTCTAAAACATATAAGCTGCGAGAAACAGCTATCTTGTTGATTTTCGGAAAGTCTACAATACTCCATCTAATGTATTCAATGAATTATTTATTTCTTAAAGAGATACAATAAATCTTTGCCTACTGTATTTGATGATTTTCATAGCAGGAATAATAAGTAATATGATTTGAGTGTGATTGGAACCAGGTACTGGGTGGGGGGGGGAAGGGAGGTCAATTTAGACTATTTACCAAGCACATTGGAAGAGAGTGCGTCTGTAAAGAGACTGGACATTGCTATTCACTTAAAATTTCCAGGTGAGGAAGAAGAAGATGTATTTCCACTGAAAATAAAGAGCAAGAATTGCTCAAATACTTATATTTTGAAGGAGCAGCTTAGGTGCAAAAGCACAATGGTGATGTTCAGTGCCATTGTTCTCCGTTACATTGGAGTGAATCCAAGTAATTCCATTGATTTCAGTGGACTTTCATTGGGCTAACTGAGAATAGAATCTGACTCCATGTTAGCTGAGGGTGGGGGGAGTGACAGGAATATAAATAACTCTAGATAAGTATTTGAATTACAAATACTCTGCAACATGGTTTCTATCTTTTAAGACTCATATAGGTCATATAGGAAATCATGAAGGTTCTGGGCAAATCCTCTCCTGTTTAGTTCTTACAGCTCAAAAAAAAGGTAAAAAATTAAAGCACTGCTCACTTAGTAGCTGTTTCTGATGCTGCTATATACTGATGCTGTCATGCTCTGAAGCATCCCTCAGAGGATCTCTGGAGTACCTTGGAATTGTGCTGTCCCACAACAGACCTTGAATCAACCAAAAGTTATAGCTTAGTCTAACTTTTCTTGACATTTAGTGAGGTGTGTTGGCGAGGCCTTTGTCCCACTGCTATGTGTCTGCATGGTGCCAAACAGCTGAATAAGCAGGGAGGAGCATGAACATCAAGCCTTTTTATTTTAATATTTTCTAAAATGTTCAAAGAAATCTTGCAGAACATTTATGTGCAATATATAGGATTTTCAGGGTTTTACAATTCCTTGCCTTGCCTTGCCTTCACTTTCTCTCCCTACATAGACACTGCAACTTTGTCTAAATTTTATTGATGGAATGAAGACTCTAGTTCAAAAAGAGCATAAATTTTTTATATAATGCCTTACTCCTCTTGACTACTTCTGCCAGGAGGTACACTTTCCCTGGAATAGCTGCAGTGGGATCTTGTTCTAGATCTAGCTAGAATCAGCAGCAAAGCACAAGCTATGTCAGCTCTCTCTATATTTACCTGGATCGGTTATCCAGTCACCTCTGAGGCTTCTTCAGGGTTGTATTCAGACATACACAGTCTTTAAATTGCCTTGAAGCCTGGTTCTTTCAGATCACTGGTATTATATAAAAGTATATTATCAATATTTTAGTCATAAAAATATCTGACCTTCAGAATATGCTGATAAACAGCAAAGAGACTAACTTAGGTAATTTTGCTTTATACACTTTTCTACTTAAATCTGTGTTCTGTAAAAAGCTGTTTCAAATGTCGGTTTGCAAAAATACCTTAGTAATTTGCGTCTGTTGACTGGATTGCAGATTCTGTTTTCAATTTTAGGAATAGTTTGCTTTAATATTTGTGTTAGTCAATGACTTTTCACTGGTGATAAGAGTGCTGGCACACTAAATAGATGAATTCTTGTTACATTTTTTTTCTTTAAAGCATGTTGATCTTTCTCCTCTCTTTTGCATTAGTGATTTGAGTAACTATCTAGTTAATACTTGTTCTGCTGATACTCTGAAAGCTTTTCTTTAACAGCACAAATGAACTCAGCATAAATGTAATTCTAAACTTTGGCTGACATAGCTCAATAAATCCAAACCTTCATCTACCAGTTATACACTTGGGTTCATTATGTACATAACAGTAAAGCTAGTAATAGCATTAACATGGCAAAAAAATTGCATATCAGCCTGCTGGAAATTCCCCACAAATGTTGGAACCCTGAATTCGGAGAATTTCACTGTTTCTGCTTTAACAAGTTATGATCCCCAGAAATAAGCCTAATTTGATCTTAAACCCTGGAAAAGACTTCCCCTGTAGTGTGATAACTTTGAAATTAATGCTGTATAGTTAAGATTATGTCACTAGGTGAATTAAGTAGAAGTGTAGACATTTTGGTTTATGAAACATTATAATACTAGTGTCCAAAATGGAGGGTTTAGGTGTTGTTTTACAGCTTCCTTTTTTACCTTTGCTACTTTCTCTTTCTTCTCCAAAAACTTGTGTTTTCTGCCATTGGTTCTAAAGTTCCACAATGCGGGATAAGAAAAATTGATTATTGGGTTTTTATTGAAAATATCCTACGCAACATCTCCCTAACTGGACAATCTGAGGTATAAATAATCTGGATGAGAGGTGCTCGCAGCCATTTTGCACCTTGTTATTAACAACAAAGCACTTTTCTGTGCCGGCAAGTTATAGATAACACTTAATAAACGTTTTGAGACTGAGGAAACTCCGAAGTATTTTTACTGTGTCTTATTTCAAAGGTCTGTTAAAAGAACTCACAAAGAGAAGATTTGCCGTGGCAGGGGCCAAAAGCTTCGGCCAGAATCGCGGCACACAAATATACCTAAATAGATACTGCTGCCATGCAGCCATCTTATTTCAGATATGCACATTCAGGTGGCAGGACGTGCCTGTTGTCTCTCTTTCACCAGCTGTGGTGGGGAGGGGCAGTTTCCCGCTATTGGGATCTCTTGCAAATCACTGAGGTTTTTTATGGTTAGAAACAGACAGGACCATTCTGGATGCAAATGTCCCCCACCAGTTCCCTCAGTGTTTCCTACCAGATCCCTCAGAGTAAAGAATTGGTGTCTGTGGAGACTCCGTAGAAAGGGCAGAAGGGTCACTGTAAACTGCCACTTACCTACCCATGTAGGCAGAGGGTTATAGACACAGTAGGCTGCCTTTTTGCATGAACAATTTGGAAGAAGATGGGGCAAGATAATCCAGGGATTTTGAATCTATAATCTTAGCCAAATAAATTGGAAGATACGGGCAAAGCCAAAGATCACAAAATCTGTCCCAAAAAAGTCCTTATCTCTGTGACAAGAAACATTTTCATATAGCCTTACATCTGTCACATCCAGCATTTATTGTAGTTCCTTAGGTTTGTCATGGGATATAGAATGTATTTGCAGTTTGAAAAAGAAAATGAAAAAGCTTCCTTTCAGTTAAGTGTGTCTTATTCAGAAGATGTACAGCTGAACTGCAAGTCTCTTGTCCTTATTAAACTGGAGTACATGGGGAATCATGATGAAATAAACCTTCCAGGTTTTCTTGCTCATTGCTTGTTCTTTTGGCTTGACTCTCCATCTTGATTTTCCTGATGGTATAGATTAGGCACCAGGAGTCTTACTTTTCTGATATATGTAAAATCTAACAGCATTAGTTACGCCCTAATTTTGTAGCCAACTGTGTTTTCTAATGGCACCAAGGAAAGGTTTTCCAGCTTAACATCAGGTGATTGAGCTTGGCAGTATCTGTTAAATCAGCCTTCAAGCTTCATGCTGTTCTTTTTGAATTAAAACTTTTACATTCCTGGCTTTACTGTACTGTGATGGGATGCTAAATTGCCAGTAAAAAGATTTCTTTAGTAATAATTAAAAGAAACTCTTTCTAAGTCAGATTAATATGCATTTTTCTCTTAGTTTAAATTTTGTTTTTGGTATTAGAGAGGTACCTAGATTTGTCTATCACTACTGAGTAGTAACTGCATGTCAGCATTGCTGTAGGAATGTTGTGTCCCATTAAGATATTAACTTTTTAAAGGGATGATGGAAAATTGGAACAGGTTCAGAGGAAAACTACAGGAATGATTGGAGACTTGGAAAGCACTCTTTAGTGGCAGCCCAAAGAAACTTAATCTACTTAGACTATTTAAAAGGTAAAGGTAAAGGTAAAGGTAAAGGTAAAGGTAAAGGTAAAGGTACCACTTGACTGTGGCCTGTAGCCCTCTGCATAGCAAAGTATTAGCAGAGGCAAGAAGATTCTTTAAAAAAATGCAACAAAGCAAAACAAAACAAAATGGTCACATCTTCAACAACAGAAATGAACGGCAACAGATTTCAAACTGGGAACTTCTGAGGAGGGAGAGCATTTAACCAGTGGAAAACACTGCCAAAGGATGCAGTCAATTGTTAATCCAAACCTGTATGTTTTTCTGAAGGTACACTACAGCTTTCTCACAAGCTGTGCCTTGAGGCAGAAATTGTTGGGAGAACTCCTGTAGCATGTGCTAAGCAGGAAGGCAGAGTACACAATTGTAACTGTCTTGGCTGGGAATCTGTGAATCATGCTCTGGTGCAAGTACAAGGCACATTCTTTCATCAGTGTCTCTAAATTTGTATAAAGTGCTGTCCAGGTCATCACAGTCCTTTAAACAGAGTAGCAAGTCTCCCATTATTCACACACTGAATTATGTGTTTTTTCAGCATATAGAGAACAGAATCAAATTTTTCTTGTCAGGACGGGTAAACTTGAACCTTATCTCATGGAGGAACTGGTGGAAAAAGAAAAAGCCTAGAAGATCAAAATTCATTTGTTCACATTCAGAACACCAACTGCCTTTCTTTGGTGTGTTAACTTCACCTACTTGCCAGTGCATAGCACAGAGCACTTTCTGAGCACCTGATGGGTTTGCACCAGAGCTGCTGTGACTCCCCAGGATTTTCCAGGCCTTATTGAGCTACAGTCCATTTCATGGTGACGATCTATTGAGATATTGAAAACTGTTTGATTCATTGTCACCAATTGCTGGTAGCAGCTGTTACCTCATGGGTGTAACACTAGTTCTATAAAATCCAATTAATTCTTTTGTACCCTAGCCTGGGAGTTAGCATGAGTATGGCTGGTATCTAATATGGTTTAAAAGGAGCCTGAGTTGGGATTCAGTCCATTTATATTCTGCTTGAATACTTGTACAAATTTCTGCTTGAAAACTTGTGCAAATACCAGGCACCAACCTGTTTCCAATATTTCCACCAACCACCATATTTCCAGTGCTGCCTTACCCTGTAGTTTTGCTCTGCCTTTGATTAGAAACAGGATTTGTTTTTTACTGCTTTTCCTTCTCACAGAAGGATTTTTGCACATCTACCTGCAAATGAAGCAGTTTGCACAAATGGGAATTCTCCAAGACAGCATTTTAGCCTGACAGTTGTCCTCTTCTTCTGAAGGTTTTGGAAACTTTACCTTCACCTACCTTCACAGATGTAGTTTTTTAATATATGCTGCTAAATAACGTGCTTATGTTGGCTCTGGTCACCTACTCCTGGTTTCTCTTTCCATCTCTGATCTTAGCCTGTGCATGATCCTGAAAGAATAATTCTTTTTCTCTGGTTTGCTCCCTACCCATCCCCTATTTTGTGTGTACGTTTATGCATTGCTGCTAAATCTCTCATATCAGTCAACACCAGGGCATTTTAGCTGGTGCTATTGCAGACAGGTTGCTACTGGTACTCTCAGCAGTGCTTTTCACTGGTACCAGTACAATCTGGGGAAAAAGTAGAATGTTTGTTTGTTTGTTTTTTATTTCTCATTAAGACTAATTAGGTTTTGTAGAAAAAACAACCCACAGAAAAATTGCAAAAGTAACTGATGATATCTAGGTAGAGGCAGCCGTAGATTGGTTGTTCCTGTAATTGTAGTCCATACGTATAATGGAGATTTTTGAGAATTAGAAATAACAAATTTCTCAGTAATTTGTGATCCAGTTTTCCTCTGTCATTGTCATCAGTGGTGACAAATGAAAATATTTTTTAAATGAAGGTAGCGAAAAAAGGGTTTTTTGTAAAACTCTGTTAGAACAGATTGCCTAGGAAAGGCACTGGATCTGTATTTGTCTTAATTTTCATCCCCTTTGACATTCACCTGGACTAGTAACCTCAGGCACCCAGACTAAGGGGATCTAGTAATTTTTTCTTCTGTAGTGCCTTTGAGGCAGAGAGGCTGGACTCAGGGAGAAAAAAGCCTTGCTTTTAGAGGAGAAAAGCACCCAAAAGTGTCTCTAAAAACCACTGAAGTTGACCAACAAGGCATTTTCCTAGCTTTGCTAATCCTTTAGCCTCTAAGTATTGCCTTTGCTAAAGAAGAGTGTAATGGCCAATATCGGATGCATAATGAGCTAACTTAAGGACAAATTGTCAAGCCCTTCTTTGGATTATTGTCTTTTGTTGTCTTGTTTCCCAACCATAAGGCTATTTGAAGCTCTCAATATGGTAACTAATATGTTAATTATTTTATTTAAAAAAAACCTTTGTCTTGGTGTACTTCTATCTAAGGATCATGCAAACCTTTATTATATTTCCATATTTCCAGCATATTTTATGCAAATGGTAGTTAAAAATGAAAATTCTAATTTCAAACGGAGAAAATTCATGACATGCATCTTGTGTTGCAGTTTAATCACTGTATACCCAGGAAAGTATTGACAGTTGTCCCGTGGAAGCTATTAAAGTTCCTGTCCAAGGTTAAATGAAATTGCAGTTTATCAGAGCAGCATTGAGAAAATAAGGGAATCTGTTCATGGCTCTTGATTAATGCCAAGCATGATCAACACAAGGGGGTTCATTAAGCTATACATCATGTGGGTAATTTAACATGTCATTGTGCCTGCTGTCTGCTTTAACTCTCTGCATAACCCAGTGTTCTGAACTTGTACCTGAAGTGTTGTCTCCCAGATTCTGTCATGCTTGGGTTGGCTCAACATTTGCATTTATATACCAATCCCTTTTTAGGAACATTCTGGTTTTTTGTGTAATGTTTAAAATTTCCACTGGGAATGCATCCTTCATTGTCTAGATTTTCCCTGACTTTTTAGGTATTTCTATTATTTGGGTAGTTGGCGTTAAATAAGACAGTCAGAATGAAAGGAATTAGGTCCTAATCTTAAGAGAGAACAGCCACCTCAATTCCCAGCGAAGGACAGTATCTCCCTACAAGACGGAGCCTGACAGCTTTTGACACAACTGTTAACTCTGAAGGATGGAGCAGACAAGACTTTTCCAAACAACTACAGAAATCTTCTAAGTACATACCTTTACCATCCTGGGGATTTAAACCACACAGTCATTTGATGGGAAGGCAGCATGGCACTGTGCAAGTAATCCAGGAAGTTTTTAGACAGTTGAGATGAATTTTATAGCACAATACCAAAGGGATCAGACTTGACCAGCCTGATTACTTGATGTGATAGAATGACTGGCTATGTGGATGGGAGAGGAGTGGTAGATACAAGGTTTGACTTTAGTATGGTTCTCATACCATTTCCCACAGCCCTCTCATACAAGGGACTGCTAAATGCATTGAATCTTGTCTAGACTGTTGGACTCAGAGGCATTTATCAATGACTTCATGTTCAATTAACAGCTGACAATAAAAAGACTACCATGATGTTGACAGTGGGATTGATTCTGTTCAATGTGTGCATCATCAACAAGTGATGTAGCAGAAGGCGCTCTTAGCAAATTAGGGGGATTAGTTAAAATGCCAAGCAGGAGACAGTCGATCCAGAGGGGCCTTGAGAAACTTGAGGATGAAGCTGACATAAAATCTGTGAAATTCAGCAAGAGGTGCAGAGTGAGTAACCTAACAAATCAGTCCAGGTGAGGAGAGTCAGCATGGCTGCAAAGGTCCTGAGAATCACAGTGGATACCAGGCTGAGTATGAGCCAACAGTATGCTCTCATTGCAAACAAAACAAATCTGCCACTGAGCCATATTGCAAGGACTGAGGCCAGTAGATTAGGGGAAGTTATTATCCCATTCTACTGGTTGCTGAGGAGGCTGTACTGGGAATATTTGTATCCTTGTGTTCTCCAGTTCTGAAAGCATGTGTAGAAAGTGGAGAGGGGCCAGCAGTGGGTTATGAAGGTCAGGAACTTAGATAATTTTCCTTTCAAGAAGAGGCTGTAGAAGCTTATCTTTAATCTGGAAAAGTGGAGGCAAAGGAACAATATAATAGCATCCTTATACTACTTGGAGAAGATTAGTGGAAATGATGTACTCCATTTTGGTAGCTGGTAAAAAAAAAAGATGTAATGTCCTAGGAATACCCCCCTGTAATGTAACTGAAATTTCAGGAATGTCCAGCTGTGCATTTGGATGCATGCTACGTCCAAGACCATATTGGGATGGAAATGTTGTAGAATGCACTGTCCCTCTCCCCGTTTCCTCCATATATTCATCCTCAGGGCCACTTTCCCCAATGTCTGTGGGAGAGAAATCTGAATGAAAAGAGCGAGAGGCAGCCACAGCATCTGGGCAATCACTGGCCAGGATTGTGGGTCCCGTGGCAGTATTCCCAAATCTCTAAGGACTGAGGTTTTAGTACTCTTTGTTGTGCTTGAAACCTTCCAACATTGCTAGTACTGCTAAGGTATAGTGATGATGTACCATGCATCCCCTGACTAAAAAAGGCTTGTAACATACCTCCTCACTGATGCTAGTAGTGCTATCAGTAGTTTAAAGCACAGGACCAGCTACGAGCATTTTTAAAATTCATCTTGTTCCCAAGGAATTTAGAAAATATCTACTGCACACTTACATTAGCTGATGATTTTCGGTGCCTATTTATTTGTTGTGTCATTGCTCACACTAGCCCTGGAAATCTACTTCAGACAAAGAGTACTGCATTTATTTTTCCAAGTGTAAAAAAGCTATCAAATAGAGGAATCATAAATCTGAGTGATTCACAGGAGATGCACCTATGACTTCAAATAGCACAATTCAGGTTATGAACTATGTTTTATTTGGGCAACAGAAGTGATTTTCCAAACTCTTCCTATTTACTTGTTTTCATGCAGTTCTGGCATTAGCTGAGATTCTTGTATCTGGGAAGGACTGACTGTGCTAGAACTTTCAAAGCATTCTCATTTGATGGGAATTTTATCTTAGCTATGAATTTCTTCTGCAGAAATTAGATTTGCTTCCCACATCTGAAAATAATTAACTCTCTAATTTCTTTTAATATAGGGATCAAGAATTGAATATAAATAAAATAGATGCTACAGTCTAAAGCCAGATTACAAAGGTGGACATTGCTTATAGCAAGGAACACAGAATGGTGGTTTAATAAAATGGTAGTTAGTGTATTCCGCTTCTAACAAGTTTGCCTTTAGTTACAACTATCATGTCTCTTGCTGAAGTGTGAGTACCTTTTACCCTGAAATCTAAAATAGTTTTCAAGTATCCATAGTTCCATAGTGGAATACTTTTAAAAAGGTACTGTATTGTTTTCCGCTACCATTAATTACCAAAGGTTTATTTACAAGACAATAATTAATTATACTTCTGGGATGCTCAAGAGTCTAACATAAATCAAAGCAGACTTGATAAGAAGCGATGAAAGTCTCACATAATTAAACAGGGCACTAGAGACCAATTGTTTATAGAATTATTTGCTTGGGCTAATTGACACTAATTATTTAATCTGATTTCCTTCTTCCCAGTAATGCTTCTACCAATTCACTGTTCTCTGCTGATGGCACAAGCATATTTCACTTTATCAAGGTGTTCTCACTGTATCAATACAAAGTATTTTCAGCTGTTACCTTCGCTAGACTTTTTTGTAGCAATGCAAGGGGGAAGTAAGGAAACTGATGATCATTAAGTTTTGGTAATAATTTCCTAACTGCACAGGGTATTGAAGTGTTGTAAATGTTAAGCAAGGTAACGACTTGGTTGATGATAAAAGTTAATTCTGCAGTAGAAACAGCCTTAGGAACACAAACATGAAACATATTTGCAAGCAAACTGATAGTATTGCTCACTTGGTATAGCTCCCTAGCTACCATAAAAATTCTAATAACAAGTTTATTTCTAAATAAGATCAGTAACATTTCCCTGATGATGCATTATCTCAAGTTTGTTAAATATCAACATGTGGTACAAGAAACTGTTCATGGAATTTTCTAATTTCTTGCAAGGAACTGAATTCAAGGCCCAGTGATATTATTGACTGTCTGGTGCTATTTTATTGAATCACCCCTAATGTGCTGGAGCAGAGCACCAGCATGTCATAGAATTATGCCCTGTCCTGTACCCATATAGAAATAGCAGTAAAACACAGAGACAACCTAACTAAATAGTCTGACCCTAGCATACCTTTGCATTGTATCCAGACATGACATTTATTTTAGACTTTAGTGCTACTTGGTCAGTAACATATTTGGAAATATGTTTATGTGTATTTGTAACCTGCTTTCTTAAGGAAACGAGGCTAATGTAGTACTTCTACCAGGATGACCACAGACTTCCTTCACCAAAGTTTTAACTCACTGAGCAATTTGAAATGGATGTAACAATGAAGAGATGGCTCAATTATATGAATTTCCAGTGAAATTCATGAAAATAGGTGTTTGTGTAGTAGAAAAAGATATGTATTAGAATCCCCACAGAGAAAATGACTGTAGTATAAATTCATATTAAACACCAGAGAATCCATGTGGGATGCAGCCTATGACTCGTTACAGAACTAACATTTCTTATGTTGTAGTGAAGTGAACAAAGGTTTTGGTCAATCATGTGCAAGTGTCTGATTTCAAGTAGACAAGCCTGTTTCTTCTCCTTAGTGCTCAAAGTTAAAAACTGATTAGAATTTTCATCATGTAACAATGTAATGCTCTAAGCCAAGAGTTTACCAAGGTACACACGCAGCCCTTTCAACTGCAACACATCCAATTCATGTGTATCTTGAAAGCTGCTTTTCTTCTTTGGAGTTACACATCCACATTTCCCCCCCATCAAAATATTTTAAAAATAACTGAATAACTTATAAAATTGTGATTATGAGCCAGTCCTTAAGACCTTGTGTCCTGCTCTGTTCCTACACATTGTGGAGCCAGAATAAGCTTTGCATTCCAACATCAGTAATTCAGATATCTTGATTAGAATCGCCACAATTATTATTCTGACAGAACAGATACTATCCTCCTCCAAGGACCTCTGCATTTTGCTTCTTCACACTACTTTTCAGCCTCTACTCACTAGAGGAAGAGTTTCAACAAGTGATAGCAGGTCAGGGTTTGTGAAGTAACTCATTCAATACTTCGGAGTGGGTGACTCAGGAAATATCTAGTTGCTGCTGGAAGTAACTGCAAAAGTGGTGGGTTATCCAGGGCATTGATTCTAGGAAAAAAATATATCACCTAGCTATGTCCTGAATAGGTCATTACAAATATCTCTTACTAATTTTTTTTTACTAAATTCCTTCCTAACCAAAATCATGATTTTTCATTGGGATTTTCTCATCTTGAGATGTATACATAAGAAACTACATCCCACAAAGTCTCTGGTCTGTGTTACCACTGTGATTTAACTTTACAAGTACCTTAGGATGCTTGGATAAAAATTGCTCTAGTGTATAAAGCTATATGCATGGAAATCCAAGCAATAACAAAAAGTTGTTAGTAACAATTATTAATAGTAAATAATGCCTTAATAAGGAAGGCATGAAGACTAGCTATTTCTTATAATCTAAAAAAAAATCCATTAAAGTTCCTATTAACAGAAGCCTTACAGGAAAAATACACTGCATGAGAGAGAAATGCGGGTAAGTGATCAAAACACAAGAGAGCCTTCATGTGTCCTGGATGAGAGTTAAATATCTCTGTGTCTGTATGCCTGTCTGTATATACATTCATAACTTTTGTGATTTCACTTCTCATAGTGAGCTACAAGACTGCAACAGAAAGAATTATTTCTAGGTCCTTTATTTTTTATCTCAGTGCTGGATTTTAACTAACTTAAATCAATTTCATTTGAGTTTTTTTGCATGCACCTTCTAGGGAGATGTAATCAGTCTGTTATAAATTTACTTTTAATAGGCAAGGTAAAAGATGGTTTAGTGTTGGAGTCTAATTATAGGTATAAAAATCTGGTATAGAGAGGCAATAGAACAGTATGGTTTTGAGAATATCTCAGAGCTATGATTCAAAATTGAGAGAAGGCTATTGCATTTTAAATAATTCTTACTCCTTTAAATGGAGAAACTGAAACTGTGAGGAAAAATATAAGAAGATGAAAGCTGTAATATGAAAATATGCATATGTAAGCACCTGAAAGTGAAGGAAGAATTTAGGGCTAAAATGCAGAAAACCAGGTTCATCAGAGAGTGTGTCTGTATCTATATTTTATTATTTCAGTTATGAGTATAATGTAGAGAAAGGATTTTTTAGATGATGTTCCAAAATAATCAGGAAAGCTCACTTTAGGGCATTTAAAACAAATGTCAGGACTTTAGCTGGTTACTGTGTCATGACTAGTCTAATTCTAATATAAAGTCCTCTCTATATTCCCAGATTCAAGGGAATTCAAGGTGTTGCCTTCCCTCTCTAACCCCCTAACTGGCAGGGGTGTGAGGGTGGGCTGCATCTTTCCTTCCTTGCCCAGGACATGCAGCTGCAGAAGAGGAGCGCAGCCTGCCAGGGACGGCAGCGTGTCCTGGGGGAGGCGCGGAATGGCCACAGCTCGCCTCATTGTCTGAGCACAGGTCAGTGCATATGCACTGCTCACATTCTTGCTAAGGCTCATGAGGAAGGTGTATGTGTGGACAAATTTTTGTATTAGCTGTGGGTCCCACAGTTACTAAAACTCAGTGGGAAGACAGAGAACATTTGGTGTGAACATTATGTAAGTGCTTATGACTACACAATCAATGTATTGCCTCTAGAGCACAAGGTATTAATTTTGTTTCTAACCGCTGGAATTAAGTAATAAGGCTTTGCTCAGCCTAGGTGTTTTATAGGTTTTAAATCCAGGTTCAGACTTCTGTGTGTCCACAGGTATGTTCAATAATGTGATTTAGTCTTTGTTTAAAGCTGCTGTGGCACCTGCAAACAGAAAAGCTGGAATCTGACAGTCCTGCCAAGTTTTTCCTAGGAGCGACTTGGCAAATTACATACACCAAAGACAACTAGTAGGCTTAGAGGCTGCAAGAGGATTAAATTCACCAGTAGCTGTTGTGTGTTTACCAGCACAATGGAAACACCAGGCTCAGAGCCTTTACCGGGTTCTTCCCATAACAGAAAGATCCAGTTCAGGGGTTTTCAATTTATGTGAGAAGTTTCCCAGGCCAGAAACTCATTTGCTTGTACCATCTCTAAACAAAACTGTATGTACTTCTCATTGATCATAATAGGCCTCACTGCATTGTCTTTGATAAACAACTGATTTTTGTCAACTTTTATGGTCTCCCATCCTCTCATCTACTTGAGAATTATGCATCACTGTGTTACACCACAATTATTTTCTTTTTAAGCAGTAGTTTTGTCGGAAGGATGCACAGAGGCACAAACAACTGCTGCTGAAAGGAGATGGGAACCTTGCTGAGTTTATTGCAATTAAAAAGATTGTTCCCCATTCCCATTTTCCTTTCTTCCCATCTTCCCTTCTTTGTGGGTAAGTTCAGCTTATCCACAAAATAAAAATCATATCCCCTCAAATACCAGTCTTAGGTACTAGTGATTCTCTGACTCCAGTAGCTGATTGATTGATAACTTTTTGTCAGCAATTTATACTTCCTGCAGCCATGGAGTTTTTCTGTTCAAATATACCATCTCTAGTACACATATAATGAAATACACTTCATGGGGAATTTTTCAGTACAATAAAATTTGTGATGAGAGAGTTACCAGACATTTTCTCATGCTGATGTCAATAGGAATTTGTATTCTGTGTAGATTTTATGAAGAACAACCTCCTGTTGTATGCTAAGCTGCCACAACTATACCTCAGGATCAAGGATACAAGAGAACAATTTCTTCTTCCTCTCTTACATTGAGCCTGGTAATCAATGGGAAGCAAAGCAGAATCAATATTAATTGATCAGTTAGGTTTTTAAATAATTGGCATTCACTCCATTCGCTCGACAAAATAACGACTGGGTTTTAGAGTTTGCCATTTTCCAGCTTTTTTTTCCAAGTTTCTGCAGCGGCTGCTGTGATGCAGGGGATGCTCCCAGGGTGTGTGGCACAGCTCCCCACACACATCCCTGGTGCTGCAAACAGAACTCAAAGTGGAATGGTGCAGTGCAGCACCAGGGGGTGTTTTTGGAGTGCTCTGCTCCCTGCAGGGCAGTAGCCAGGCTCACCTTCAGGTGTTGTAGGTTTTTGTGCCTTTGATTTGTTCCTAGTAATTCTAGCACTGTAAGGAAGCCAGCCTGGCTGCAGCACCAGGGATGCAGGGCCAAATATGCCAGCACTGACACTGTAGTTTCTCACACAATCTATATTTTTGTAGAATCCTTCAGAGAACACTGAAGGTTAAATAACAGCACCCATGAGAGCAATGAGATTATAACAGCAGAATATGATTTATTGGTGTAAAATTATGGACCAAGTAGCACTGGATGTATACATATGTGTTCTGCAAGGAGCAGAGGAGGCATTGATGGCCTTTTCCTCTATAAACCTCTCTTCAGATTTCCAAGGATGAATTTGGACATGGGTGCATCTGTCCCGCTCCTGGCCTCTCTCTGCCTATAATCGCTATAGAGGTGTTCATTCAGCATCGAATTGGGTAAAATTGCTGGTATATTTTTTTTCATATAACGTGCTTTTAGGTGACCTCTACTCCCACAGCTAATCAGGGTGAATTTGGATCTTCTGAGATCCCCTTGTCTTATGTGACAGCCAGCTGGGACTTCAAAAATGGTCTTCTTCAGATCTTTCTAGGGTCTAGTCCTTTGTCTCTCTCTCTCTCTTTTGCCTCCCCAACTCTGAAATAGTTAGAAAACCTTTGCTATACAGAAGTGGTGTGACACAAAAACATTACAGATTGTGGGGTGCTCAAGTTTATCTGTGTCTCTGATCTCTTACTGGCAGCATGCAGATTTGGGGACTCCCCACACTGTTACCTCTCAGAAAGCACAAAGAACAGTACCCATGGAGGACCTGAAGTCTGCCACTCTACTCAGCTCTGTTGTAAAGCTCAAATGTTTGCTGGCTGCCTACTTACTCAAGAAAACAGAAAAACATATACCAGAGACATGTAATATTGGTGAGAAAGCATTTCAGGACCTGTGTTGTGGAAAGTGGTTCTTAATGGACTATCTGATACCGTGTCTGAATTTATGTTGTTTGGTACTCACTGTGCGTGTCATTTTTTTATCCTGTAAATGTGACAGATGTATTTTGATTACCTGTCCTAAGTGCTTAATCAAACTCTATTATCCTGCTAGCCATAAACTAGCTAACAGAAAGTTACTGCCTCAAAATGTTACTTGCTATGGGCCAGCCTTAAATAAAGTAATGGCCTTTTTCTTGGGTGTGATAGAAACCTCTGTTTCCTGGAACCAAAATATTTTTATACTTTGCTATTAAGTTTCATTGAAGCTTTGTCTACTTTTATGTAAAGTATACTGATTTATTAGAAAGCTCACTCCACAGTAAGCTGATAATTGGATGCTGTTGAAAGAATGAGTTTCATTGATCTAGTCAATGACCACAGACATTACTGAAGTAAACCTCTTAACAGTGCTGGGGCGTATTTTGACCACAATCAATTTTTGTGAATCTTCCCTTGTAGTATTTTGTTTTATTTGACACTATCTGCATTGATCTAAACCTGGAGCACATTTAATGTGTAAAATTTATCTTGACAGAAAGTTTCATTACTTTTCAGTCAACACAAACTTCTCATTCTTTATTATAGATTAAAAATCTGCTGTGACAATCTGTGCAAGTAACCTGTGGATACCTGTTGCATCAGTATGCATGTGCCAGAGACAGAAAAAGGATTGTATTTGGAGAGCTGAGCTTCAAATAAATGACATTGCACTTGCTGATGTTGAACAGAATGTTTTGCAATACTTGGCGTGAGGAAGACGCCAAAGATAAAGATTCACTTCTCTTTTGCAGCTGCTGTTTCAATTTAATTGCTGATTGTTTTAACAGAGCCTCATTCTTCTCTCCCTTCGCAGCACATTCATGCCTCAACACAAATGCAGCCATTTTAGCATTAAACTCCGTGAACTCAGTGACAGGATGAACCCAAAGGCAAGAGATGACCCACAGAAATACAGGAACATCAGAAAAACCTTTCTCACATTTCTGAAGATGTTTGAGTGCTAATGTTTTAAGGTGGATCTTCAGAATGTTTTTAACTACTGTTAATGCTTAGAAACCCACATAAAGAATTATAATTTAGTTTTTAACTAAAACATAATTAATACCAATATTTTTTAAACAAGACAAACCTGTGTGCTTCACATGAGATGCTTAAGTTAATATCACCTCCAGAGAAGTTTGCCCTCAGTGTGGAAACATCTGATTTGCAGATGAGCTCTTAAGATTTTATATAAATAATATTTGAAATATTGTTATGATGAACTAGATAAACTTTCTGAGTTCCTTGATTTTCTTTATGTTGCATAATTCAGTAAGTGAATTAATAAGAAATAATAAGTGGTGAATAAGGCTTAGTCATATACTGATAGAGATCAGGTTCAAATTTTTTAAGCAGATGCACACTAGTTTGTGTTTGTTTCACTTCTGGTGATAGCTGCTTCTCATCTTGTGACTCTTGGATGGTGAAAAAGCATGTTTATTTGTAAATAGCTTTATTTGATGAAATTTATTCATGAAAAAAACAATTGTCTTTAGGAATTATAAACCCCTCTTTTTTTATGAATGCAAATTCAGAAATATCTTTGATTAGACAGTCAGTGATGTATCTTTCATCTTTTAAAATACCAGAGAGACAAAATATTTCCAGGTTAGAAGTTCCAAGATTAAGGTAAGCGCACTATTATCTAAAGAGAATATGTCAGTGACATGAGAAGTTTTAAATGTCTTTCCTTGGTAGTCTGAATTACAACTATTTCTGGAGAGAATTGCTGCCATCTTGTTCTTGCTGATTTATGGGCTGACTCTGAAGGTGAACATCAGGCTGGCATGGTTTTTTTTTTTCCAAAAGCAAGCCAAATTGTTTAAAAACCTAAAGCCCTTTAAACAGAGGCCTGAACATTGCAATGCAAGTGAGAATGACTTTGAGCGATGCTGAAAATCTGTATGAAAAGCTGTGTTTATATGTCTGGGAGGTTTCACAGGAGGGGAAATCCAGCCCTCCCTGAAGAACAACATAAGCAGGATCACTCTGAACCTCTTTGGCACTTTTATGAGACTCATTTGTCTGAGCAGAGCACTTAGAGCTGCCGAGCTGCTGATTCTGAATCCCTAACCTTGGCTATCTTGGCACAAAATGAGAACTCTTTACTTCTCCTTGCTTGGCAGTGGTGAAAGAAAACTTCTGAGAAAACCTAAGATATTACAGAATTTTAAATTCTTTTTCTGTGTAAAGGGCAACTGAAAGAGAGCAGAAGAAAGCAGTGCTCTAACTTTCTAACATTCTGAAAACAAAATTAATAAGGAAGGTCATTGAGTTGTTGTTCTGGTTTTCTATAGGAAGGAGATAATCAAAGGTGGTACAAGTACCCATTCACTGGGAGTGGACTTTGCAAGAGATTTGATAGTGAAGAAGTTAATTTCCCTGGTGACCTAAGTGAGATAACATCATTTTATCTTTTTCAAAAAATTGAATGTAAATTATCTGGTTCAATAACTCTCACCAACTACATTTGGATGAGCATTTTGTGTGTTTATTAAGTTGTTTATTTGTTATAGTACTATTAGTCATCTAATGAAGATAAGAATTTAGATGGAAGTCAACAAACTTCCCTTTAAGCAGCTGGCTCATTTCAAGCACTGAGAATAAATTAAATGATAGAGCACACTCTCTTGTTTGATTAGGAGACCAAAATTAGTCTTTGTGGAAATGTTTCAAATTGTCAGAAGCAGCTTTCATTCTCTGTTCAAAGAGATAGGCATGTATGTGCAGTGAATGGTCTAACATATCACTGCACTGTTGTGTTTTCTTTAAAGAAAGGGAGGACTGAAAAGAGCACATGTTTCACAAGTAAGACTGTAAATATCTTATAATGAAAGAAATACTGAATTTTGGGAAAGAATACTAGATAGCATAGCTACAGTGTTATACAGGGTAACAATTTCTCTTACTGCAGCAAGACATCTGAAATTTCACAGAGTAGAAATGGGAGAATTTCCCACTCTACTTTTGAATTCTGTAGAGAATAAATATCTGTTCATTATCTTATATCTGTATGCACACATGGTGAACTCTGAAGCCTGACTGTCAGGGAGTAAGAGATTAGTCTGTGCCTATTAAACAGTGAAGTCCTCTAAGTGCTTTTATATTCTTAAAAGCTCAATCTGCCCTTGTATATGCAATCTACAGAGTGGTGTATCATCAAAAGAAAAGCTACTGAATTTGTGCATGCATGTGTAGTAATTGATTTTTTCTGAGGTACTTGCCTGGCTGCAGAATTGCATATTTTGAGGGTAAGATCAAATCATAGCATTGAGGAATATGCCACTGCAAATGTGGTAGTGAAAACAGCAGCACAGTGGCAATCAGATTTGGAGTGCAGACATCTGAAATCAGTGCCCTATCTGGGAAATCAAGATAAATCTCAGCTATAGTTAGGTCTGGGAAAACAACTGTGCCAGAGAACAAAAGGGCCTGGGTGCTTTTTTGTCTTAACTGTATGATAGCTCTCAAGAGTGAAAGAGTGAGAAGCGGAGAGAGCTGCGTTACTGCAGCCTGGAAAAGAGAGGGATAAGAGAAATCCATTTCCTGTCTCTGTTATAGAGTAGGTCAAGCCAGACTCCTTTTGCAGGTGCACAGCAGAACAAGAGGCAGTGGACTCAAGTTGAAACAAGGGAAATTCTCTGAAGACTCTAGAAGATTCTTCCTAGGGAGGTTGATTGAGCACTGGAACAGGTTGCCCAGAAAGGCTGTGCAATCTCCATCCTTTGAGACTGAGATTCAAAAACTCAGCTGGACAAGACCCTAGGAAACCTAATCTAGCTTTGAAGTTAGCCCTACTTTGAGCAGTGTTTGGACCCTGCTTGGCCTTCTATGTCCCTTCCAACAAAAACTACACTATCATAAAAAAAAGAAAAGGGAAAAAAGAAAATAAAAAGCAACTGTTGAACTCTTTGCATGGCAAATCTAATGCTTCCCCAAAATGGGGATACATTTACAGCAACGTTTGCTCTTCAGAGCAGAAATTTACTTTTCAGTTTTGTTTGGAGAGGATCAGTAGCAGTGGGGTTTTTATCCTTGGCTTTTCTAAACTATAGCAATTGTCATCGTTTAAGCTCAGCTGGAAATAAGGCACCACTCAGCTGCTCACTCAACCCTCCACTCTTTCCCCCCAAACCTGGAAGAATGGGGAGGAGACTAAAGGTAAAATTTGTAGGTTAAGAACAGTTTAATAATAGAAAATAAAGTAAAATACAGCCATAATTGTAAACGATAATAATAATAATGATAATAAAAAGGGAAACCCAAATAATGCACAATACAATTTTCACCACCTGCTGACTAATGCCAGACCCCCCTTCCTGAACCCAAATTGGCCCCCCTCTTCCTCCTTCTTCCCTCCAGTTTATATACTGAGCATGATGCCATATGGTCTGGAACATCCCTCTGGTCAGTTTGGGTCACCTGTCCTGGCTGTGTCTCCTCTCGACCTTGTGCACCCCCCAACTTCCTTGCCAGAGTGGCAGTATGAAAAGCAGAGCCTTGACTCTGTGTAAGCCCTGTTCAGCAACAACACAAACATCTCTGTATTATCAACACTGTGTTATAAACATAGCCCCATACTAGCCACTGTGGAGACAATTAATTCTACCCCAGCCAAATCCAGCACATTATACAAATACCAGAAAAGAAATTTGGCTCCATCAGAAGAAAAAAAATAATGAGGGTAAAGTCTAGAAAATATCTAAAGTGTAGGAGATCTGATAATAAGAATAGAGAGTCTATCAAAGTCATGCCCTTAGATGGAGAAGGAAGTAAACTGACAAATCAAAAGATTGTGCTTTTTCACACACAGGGCCAATCGTGATGAGTCTTTGACTGTCTTGGATGGAGAACGAATGTGCTGACTGAACTGTGACAGGCAGTTTGGATGTCCAGTGATGTGATTTGACATCTTCTTTGTGATTTTGGTAGTGTAGATGGCTTTGATCAAAGCATATGGCCCTCCCATGCATCTTCAAAAGCAGCGAGGATTGTCCCAGTCAAAATTTGGTTACTCTTGGAGTAAGGGAATGCTTGCTATGGAAACACAGCCAAGTGTTATCCATCTCACTACCAAACAAGTATCCTTGCCTGAGGAGAAGTGACAGATGGCTTGCCATGCGTAACCCTGTAATTCACAACCTGCTTTATGTGGATCTCCTGGCTATTGCTTTCTTCTCTCCCTCATTTCCATTTCCATTCCCACTCCCACCATTCCTTGGGCCCTTGCCATCGCCCTCCCACTCCCTCCCCATTCCTATATTGTTGTCTCTCTCCCACAGCACTGCTTCTGCTCCCTCCCTGCACTTTTCTTGTAGGCACAAGCTGAACTGCAGGTCTAAGGGGTTGTCTGCCAGCACGAGGCAGTGGGCAAAGCCACTGTGGTGCTGCTCCTCTTTATCTGCATTCTCATCAGTTTTAGGTATCTCAGATGGTGGGGAGTGCTCTTATAGCCTGTTACTGTTTGATACGTGAAAGTTTTTCAACTCAACACATTTTTGTGTTTAAATGATGAGGGAGACAGAATGTGTAAAGTGCTTACTTTGTTTACACTGGACTCCCTGTGGCAAGTTTCACTCTGTTCCTTAGCTGATTTATTTTGTTTGTTGCAATGCAAAGCTTAACTGGATGTATGTGCACTGTTGGAGTATTTGTGTACATCTCAGAGGAGAAATCAGGTTTGATACACACAGAATCCTCCTGAACCTATATCCAAGTATTAAACTTTTCAAAGTTCAGTAAAACTTGCTCAATTCTTCCATCATTTAGTTACAGAGGAGGTCAGAAGTACTGAAGATGAAACACCAGATAAATGAATCATGCATCACTTCTGGAGCGACAGGAAGGAGGAAATACAATCTTTTCATCTCTTCTTGAACATTTCCACCTAAGAGCTATAGGTCACAAATGTCATATAAAGTTCAAAGCAGATGTGTCCAAACTGGATTTCTTGAGTTCAAATCACATTCAAATTGTACAATTCCCCCTTGGAGTGCTTTACACCTGCTTTCCTTAATTACTTCAGTGGCTGTTACTCACTGTCCTTGTTACTTCTGCTTGCTTGTGAAAGGCCTGGGTAGGTTGGCGTGTGTTTCTGAACAGAGGTAGCAGCACATTTGAATGGGTGCTGACACAGCTTAGAAATTTTGCCACTCAGTTCAGTGGGAAATGTGAAATTCAGAGGGAACTGTGGCCTGCTGCCATTTGCAGGCTGTAAAGACAAGGGGTGTTGCAAAAGGACACGTGTTCTGTGCAGAGGCTCAGACTGTAAAATAAGTTTGGGAGAAAGTGCAGCTCCACTTTGCTTTCTGCTCCCATTGTGACACACACTGAGCAGAAACCTTTTGTCTTTTGAAAGCCTCCTGTTTTCCTTTTTCCTTAAACAGCCCCACAAAAAAATAGAAACACAGTGTTTCTATTACACAGGCTGGGAAGGCTGTGCAAGTTTTCCTTAAACTGTAAAAAGCTTTAATTTTATGAACTGAAGGAATTGTGTGTTTGAAGACTTCAGGGTGTCAGATCACTCTAAAGATTAGGTGTCAATAATCATAATTCAGACTAAGATTTGAACCAAACCCCTGTACTATTTTTTTTGCTGTGAATAAATTAGTTGTTGCCCAAAACCTGCCCAATACATAGTAAGCTTTATACATATCTTCCAGTGAAACCTTTTACCAATAGTGACCTAGAAACATTAACTTACTTGCAAATGGAATTGTTGGTAATGATTTAAAGACACACAAAATTAAAATACAAATGGGGATAGTGAAGGGTAAGAACCTCTGGTGGTTTATATTGCACTGGTTGCCAGATTGTTACATTCTTTTGATTTTTAAATGAGGTCTGCAAATCAGGGGTAATTGCTAAAAATGGGTAAAATTTCTTAATAATTTAAACCAGGATAAAACCCAACCTTGATAAAATGAAACCAATCTTAAAAAACAAACCAATCAAATAAACAACCCTGACATAAGTAACTAGTTTTAATTTCAACTATTTATAACTTCTCTTCTCAATGAAAAACTCCATTTCATTTAATTGATGAAGTTGAAACCTGTTGCTAAATAGAGAAAATAGGCCTTACAGTGTTTGTGAGGAGTTTTTGGGGAGTGGGGTAATTTGTTTGCTTGGCTAATCACGAGAATGAATTACAGATTTAGGAATCATCCCTGGGGAAAAGTTTAGGCTAACATTTCAGAGGAGATATGTTTTTGGGGGAAAAATTCTCTTAGCTTTGCTGTGTGAAAAGATCTACTGATTCAGTTGGACTATTCATAAGAGAAAGACCCAAGAAGATGAGAAGTCAGACTTTTTAAATGGCCTGAAATTACTTCTTAAAAATCTTTGTGTGAAGGGAGGGATAGAAAGACAAAGTAAATACGTACAGTGGGGCTTGTAGAAAAATGGAGCTAAGTAAGACTGATCAGGATGGGGAAGGTCGGCCTGTGGTTAGAAGCCAGGAGGAAGCATTAAGAGGAAATGCTACTGAAGAATAAGATGGAGAGGGAACATTTGAAAGGAAAGAATTAAAGAACATGGAGTGCTGGTGCTGTTGAAGGCATCGCTTTCTGAACACTTTTTGCTGGAAAAGCAAAATTTTACTTTTAGGAAGATCATAGTTTTTGATCAGCCAGTGTCACCACAAGATGTAGTAATGGACAAAGCAGTGAAAAAAAATATTACTTCCAATTTGTACAAATTGTTCTAACTGAAATTTGATTCAAGGGATACCTGTCATTCTGGCAGCTAGGTGCCATGAGGTAGGGTCTGGCTATTAAGGGTCTGGATTCTGTAGGGAGAAGCAGGAGCTGATACCTTCAGTAAAATTTCAGGAACAAATTGTGGAAGATTTCTGCTTGATAATAAAATGCCAGAGTTGCATGTCAGGTATTTTGAAAAAGGCTGTACTTCAGGTTTTGTATTTGCAGCAGTAAGTGGGGATTAGCAGCACTCAGTGCCACTGTCTGTAGAGACAGACATCTATACTAGATCTTGTAAAATAGCAATCCACTGTTTGGTAAAGAAAAAATATATAAAATATGACTGGTGGTATTTTTCTGAGGCTAAGTAACAATTTATTTTCAACTGTATTTTCAGTACTTGATCCTAACACTTATCATATCTAACACTGTCATAATAATGTGCTTCCTGGGGCATTCTTGTCTGCAACTTGGTCAGAGTGAACTGGCAAGAAGTTTTAGTGTATGTAAATGAAGGGACCAAATATTTCTTTTCCAGTAAATGTTTTATTATGGGTAACTTCCTAGTAAAGTAATTTTTACTTCCATTCTATCTACAAAACATCTGCATGTTTGCCATCAGTGTTTAAACTGAAATAATTCTAGGACTTTAGACATTCTATCAGATAGCAACAAGTTTTTGTGTTTTTAAAAAAGAAAAGAAATTTAAAAATCTCTCCAGAGTCAAAGTTTGGAAGATGAGAATTAAACTTTATAAATACATACTTAAGCTGTTATAAAGATAAGAATTTTATCTGTAATTCTTATTAACTCTTTAGTAGATGAATTCTTGCACAGTTTATTGAAAGTGATTCTATACCAGGAACTGTTTCTCGAAATATATTGCATAAAAATAATCCTCCTCTTTGAACAGCAGGAAGGATTCATCTCCAGAAGTGTTTGCCAGGACTGTGCATGTGTTGAAATTTGTCACAGAAGAGATCAATAAGTGGGCACTGCTTGAAAAGTAAATCACCTGGGGAGAGCCAGGGAATTGTCATTGTAGTGGAAGTATCTCAGTAGAAAGAGGTATCTGTCCCTGTTCATTAGAAAGGAAAATGAAGAGGGACGGAGGGAATGAGGAGGGTGGATTGACTAATATAAAGAATAACTGTGGGGGGTTAACTCTTCCTGTTTGTGCTGTCAGAACTCGTGCTTTGAGTTAATTGATGTCTTTGGGGACCCCAGAAGGAGGCAACAAATTGTCTCCTCGTTGTACCAAATTCACTGACTTGACAAAGTGGTCTGTTCAAATGCAGAGGCAGAACATTAAATGGAGCTAAAAAAGATATCTGCATTTGTAGCAAATGCACTGCATTAGAATTTGAGGAAATGTTGAGAGCAGTGAAAGGTAAAAATTGCTCATATTATTTCAAGGAATTATATATGAATACAGCAAAGAAAAACTGAATAAACCCAGCCAATAAACAACCACTGAGACCCCCTACTCAAAGCCTATTTAAAAACAACAGGACTTGTTCCATTAATTTCAGTGGACTTGCACTGGGGACATATATTGGTGGGAGGAGGGAAGACCTCTTACATATCATGAACGAAGACCTTCTGTTCTGGGCAGTATGTGCAGCATAGCCAGGTAACTCACCAAATTTTCTCTTTATCTTGTTACTCTATTTTGTTATCATTAGAGAAAGACAGAACAGCCTGTAAAAGTGGAAAGGAATGGAAATCATGTCTATGAAATCTAGTGGAATTTAATGTATTGAGAGTAACAGGAATTATCAATTTTTTCTGGATTTTCAGATAAATTCAATTTTTAAAATGTTTGATATTCATAACTTCTTTGGAGTTTGTGTGTGTGAAACTGTGCATGCAATAAAACATTTTATGACTGCTGGGCAATAAAATTCCACTACTTCTATACAAATCTAATGTTTGGTGAAATACAGCCTGTGGAGAGCAGGAAATCACTAAGACATACAATTTTACAGCCGTAGAACTGGCATAACAAAGGCTAATAAATGGAACTAATTCTCAGGGTCTTGAGACATTGTCCAAAATGAGATGTTGATTTCTGAAACTTGCACAACATCACAGAAAGAATACTGTTCTTCAGCACTAACTTAGTTAACCATGACTCTGCCCTCGTGTTTCCTACATTCTTTTGACTCTCCAGTGTGCCTCTTCCAGCTTCTTCAGAATGTGAGACAAGGCTCTGATTGACAACAGCTTCATTCACTGCACAGCCCCTGGAAAAAGTTCACACTGCAAGTTACATTCACACTCTGCATGGTCAGACAGGAGGAGTTTACTGTAAAGTGTTTGTATTTAAATACCTCCAAGATCTTTATAGAAAATAATGCCTTAAGATGATTTATGGTGACTGAAGCCAATGGTCCATCAGGTCTCCTCTAGTTCCTGCAAGTCTTTAAGCCTAGGTAATAATTCAGGCACACTATGCTGTCTGTTCCAGAACCTGTTAGGTTTTAAGTATTTGGTTTTTAGAACCTTGGTATGGAAAGTGTACCAACAGCAAATAGTGCTTCTGCTTGTGGCTGTAACAAGAATACCACATGGTCACTACTTTTTAAGTTCTATTTTGTTCAGCATTTAATGAACAGCTAGATATACTCTGCCTTAATGATTTTCTCATTAGTTAAGAATTTCTAACGAAAGTAGAAGGAGTACTTCTTTCATTTTATATTTGACAAGCTGAAGCCTTTCAGAGAATCAGGTACAAAAGTGTTTTCTGGAAAAAAGAGAGCAAATTTAGCAACCTTTTTTTCTTTTTCCTCATACACATCCAGAGTAAAAGAAGCAGATATCCTATGTGCGTTTTGTGTTACTGACACAGACTGAGAATAAAGCTTTTGCATGAATTCACCTTGTAAAAGTCATTATAAAAGAAAGTGTCTGTGTATAGACTATTCAAGAGAAGGACTTTATCTGAGCACTACTGATATCTCCGCTGATAAATTGATATTGCATTTCTTGCTACCACTTTCTCTTAAGAGCCATAATAGACCTGTACGATCACTAGGGAATAAAAACATCAGATAAACAATTCTTAGTATCTGTCTTAAATCTCTCCCTAATTGACCAAATACATTTCAGTACTCGTTTAATTAGATATCTGTCCAAAGAGAATCAAATATCCATTCAAATCTTCAAGTGAGACCTAGAGGTTGGCAACCTGCAAGTGCTCCCATTCACAGTAGGTAATGTGAGGTGTTGTTCAGTTTATGTTTGCGATTTCCAAAAGCTGATTTCCTCTGGCAAGCAGCAACTATGTTCTCTCCCTCTCTATTGCCACCAGTGCTATATTTTATGTAAAGATAGGTATTACTGTGGTCTTTGCTCTGCCAGCTCAGAAACCACTAAATAATATTTGCTTCACTGTTCAACATTTTGCATGCTCAGAGGTGCATAGAGTGATAGAGGAAGAGAGAGAGAAATGGCTTCCTGGGTGAAGCAAAGCTGATTTAAAATGAGCTAAACCTGTTATTGGTGTCTTACACCTGACATGGTGGAGAAATAAATAAGGTGTGAGGCTCTGGTGACAGAAGTTCCACAAAATAAAACTGAGACTAGGATAAAGAACAAGGGAAATTATTTTAGGTCTTGTCATTTGCTGTCTACCTCACTGCACTGCTGTCAGAGGATGCTTGATTGTAGAGCTTGTTAAGTTGTCCCAACTTTGTCAGCATTCTCAAAAGCTTTCCCCCAAAACAAATGGCTCAACAAGCAAGCAGGAAATAAAGAAGACAAACAACTAGAAGATGTATATCTTTACCCTTCAGATGATAAGCCATGTTGTCCTGAAGGTTTGCTTTGCAACCCTGATTACTGATTGCATCTCTCTGAATGGTTGTCTGTGAGTCCATTATGCATGCTCTGCTTAATATTCTTCTGGATGTCTTTGTAAAACTATTATCCTGTAGCATTCAAGTGTGTTTCTTTCCAGTAGTGCATTAAGCAATATGACTGACGTCTGTCACATATGATTTGTTCTCTTCTCTTTGAAAACATACCCATGTCTTGCTCTGTAAACTCCCTTCAATCAAACAACTTCTATCAAAGTTATTTTAAAAGGGAATTTATCTCTCCTACACAAGGATAGACTGGTTATTAATGCAACCAACAACGATAGTTTTGTAATATCTGGAGGCTGCTTGACCTGTGAGCAATTGTTGGCCTTGCTGCAGATAATTGGTGGGCTAGCTTTTGGAATGAGTAGAAATGCCAAGCTATTTTGTGAAGTAAACTGTTTTTAAGCAGGAGAAGCGTATGTACGAGGTTCACACCAGTCACAGAAGTGTATGAGCTGCAATAAAGGAATAATGTCTTGGGCAAGTTTACTGTTGCTCCCTACACTTAACATGGACTGTGCACCATACAAAATTGTGATTTATGGGACAGTCAATCTGCATATTATTTTCTTCTCTGGAACAGTGAGAAGGCTGTCGATGGGACTGATGGAACATGAAGGCACTATGAATTTTATTGGTGGAGCTTTGCATAGAATTGAAATAGAAAGCCAGGATAAGGTAAAGAAACAGGAGTGGTATTGCCATGTAGGGAAACAGAGCTCTGAGAAGGGAAACAGACTCAGGAAATGAAGCTGCAGGGGTGGTGAGGAAGAGTTTGCCTATTTGACAACAAAATGCTTATGGTTGAGCAGCTGAATGTGCCTCAGCTTAAGTTGACCAGTGGTGCTGCTAAATAGCAACAGATACCAACCACCAGTTCTACCTGTTCAGCACCCAGCTAACTCCTCTTCTGGGCTACAAGAAAGAATTGATGTTCATAGCTTTTTTTACACCTCTCTGGCACCCCTGTCTTTCTTTCCTCATAGCAGCTGCCATATATATTTTGCATGACTGTGTATCGTGTCAAGGCCTTTGACTTTGGTGTTCCCCAATCTGCTGAGCACCTCACTTTGTTCTTACTGTCACAGAAATGTATCAAAGAGTCAAGACATGCATCCAGCTGAAAAAACTATTACTGATTTTTTATTTCAGCTCGTTTCCACCCCTGGTTTCCTATCCAGCCCTTGCCAACTGATAGATACCATGAAGAATGAGCTACAAGGACATGTTGTGAGCTCAAAGATTCCTATAATAAAAACTTAGTGGGATGAAAGGAATAGGCCACACATTCATCACATTAAATTTCAGTTTTTAATTCTGTATCACTTCTTGATATACCAGTGATGGGCCTGAATTTTCACTTTGGGTGGGACCATATAGGAGTCTGAATAACATTTCTGGGCCTATCAGACAGTAAGGGACAGTTCACTTTGGCAATGTGTGAGCACATGAAATAGCAAGAATTGTCTCTGAGACAAAAATACTGTTTGGTGACTCTGGTATAATTAGTTAGCAGGCTTGTTTACTCTATTTTTTAAATTTAAAATTAGATTAATATTAAGATAATGAAATATGTATGCTCCCTGGACCTGGAGACAAGCACTAAAGATGATTTAAAGAGCAGTATTTAATACAATTTAATGTAATTACTATAAAGATTAAAAAAAAAGAAAAAAAACTCCCAAACCAAAACACAAAAACCAGCACCCTAAATAGGAGGGGGGAAATTTGTTGTGGAGCTTTTTGTATACACCACAGTTGCATGGCTGCAGGACAGTTTTAACAGGCCTCTCCCAGTGGTGGCATCCAACTGACAAACCAACAACAGTAAGATACCAGTCTTCAGGGTGCTACAGCTCTGTTTTAAAATCTTTGCTTGTTCCCCTGAGAAGAACAGTGAGCTGATATTTTCCTTCATTGCCTTAGGACGGTTGCAGCTGTGTTAAAGGAAAATGTGTTTCCTAGGAAGAATGCTCTGTGGGCTGAATGGTGAGGCATTGAGCCTACTGCAGTCCCTAATTCTGAATTTACACAGAGATTGATTGGGACACCTTCTCTATGCAGTGACAAGTTACAGCCCAAGTTTTGAGGACTTTGAGCAACTTTGTGCTCAGCCCATTGAAAAAAGGGCAAGAACACCAGAACTCTCAGGAGCTGCGGTAAGCGTGCCTTGCAAGTTCCCTTGGGATTCAAAGGATGAATGAAATACTCTGCTTCTCTGACACTATTATTCGTGAAACTACCTCAGTGACAACCCTGTACCTCTTAAAAGTGGCCTGTGCTTAAAGGCTGTCAGTTGGGTCACAGATTTTATCACAGTACACCTAGTGAGAAGATTGCAGCTGAGACATGTATCTCTTTCAGGCACAGAGTATGGCTTGTCTGGTGAGTCTGTTACTGAGGACCCTGTGACCTACAACCAGTCATGCATTAAATCTAATTTCTATTAGATTAAATCAGGCCCTCTGGTCTACCTCTGTAACAACTCAGTGCCAAAAATTTTCTCAGATGTATTTATTCCTCAGTAATGGTTTGGCTGTTAGAAACTCTGATTCAAAGTGATGTAGATATCTTGCAGGCCCAGCCCAGAGGAACTGGATTAAATTCAGCATCACTGTGTGTGTAGTCCTTCTTTTAAGACCTGGCAGGGTTTACCACAAGCTTAACTTTCGGCATAAAGAAGTTCTTGCTCCAAAGGAGCAAATTCTAAGTGATATCCCTGCTGATTAACCGAGGAAACAAGACTTGGAGATGTACATAAGTAGAGAAATCAAATGGACACCTATTGTAAAAGCAGGCTGTTTGCATGATAAATAGTTGAATATATGAATAGCAGGACTAAAAAGCCTACCATGAGACTTTCAAAAAGAAGGAGAATTCTAACTACTAGCTCTAAAAAAAAATAAATTTAATCAGGACAATTCTCATCTTGAAAGGTGATTTAAACAGAAGAGAGAAAGAGAACTTTTGAGTGACTTTTAGCTTCTTTGAAACTAAAAAATAACACTGTATTCTGTAGCAATACAGAAATATTTAGCAAATAGCTAAGAGCATAGTCCTTGGAATTGCTAACTGCTTCCAGCTGTCATTGACTTCAGTGGGAGTGCAGAATATTCAGAAGAAAAATTGATTTAATATCTTTTAAAAGCAATATATCCCAAGGAAGCTTTTCTGTTGTACTCAGCCCAATGATACAGGAACATAACCAGGACCTGGCTATGGTGTGTGAGAAGAATCAAATCATGTAGCTGGTTGGCAGTGCCTGTGGGGGCTGGAAATCCAGCTTGTTAACTTTCTGTAAAGCTTTCTTCTGTATGAAGAATTCTTGTTCTACTTATGTGATTGGGAAGATAAATGACTTCTAAAACACTATCCATATTTTAAAAGTGACTTGGAAACTGCAAATGCTGTATCTATGATATGTTGTTCTAATGTGTGCCTCTTAACAGTTACTATAACTTTTCACGCCAGCAACAAACATATTAGTTACTGATGAAACTAGTAATCCCACAGTATTAATATGTTTAAATGTTTCATAAATGGTAAGTAATGAAGTTTTTATAGAACTTCACATGAAAAAAGGCTTTCAGTTGTTAATATGCATTTAAGTGTACTCCTAATTCTGCATTAAAGCTTGGCCTGCTGGAGGGCAGAAATGCCAAGGGAATAATGGCAAACCTCCCAAGCCAAGGGAATGGAGATGGTGTCCGGACTCAGCTGTTTAGCCAATCAGAACCATTAAAAACAAACAGCAGCATATATCCTACCCAAAACTTCCTAAAGATTTAATGTACTGTTGTAAAAGCACACAACCGCAATCACTTCCATCACAGACAATGTGCATAAAAGGTTATAAAAAAAGGAAAGTTGACTTGCACAAATAGAGAAAATAAAGTCAGCAAATGAGCTCTTGCCTAAGAACTGGAGGTTCTAATCAAGAGCATGAAGATCTCCCACTGAAATCTTAACCAGTCCTGTGCCAGAAAATAAGGCTCTGTGTTCCGAATATAATTGTCATGAGGTTAGCTGAGATCTTCAAAAGTGATTGGTAAGTTTAAGTTACTTAATATCAAAATTCCTTATAGTGTTTTGATTTCAGTAGAATACAGAACATATTATGACTGTAGAGTAATTTGTTTCATAGTATATTTTGCATCAATTATTGAAACATTTTAGAAATAATCTCAGGTAAAAATTGTCTGTATATGTGGAATTAGATGATTTTATAGTAGGCTGTAAGCTAAGGAAACATTGCCCATCTCATATTTTAGAAGCTAAGTGTATATCTGCTCTTTCTGAATTGTTCAAAGCCAAGCCACAGAGGATGGTGGCACTTCCTATGACAATTGGGACTGCCAAGGATTGTCCCCAGTACAGGAAAATATACATCAGAATACAGGGCTGGCATTCCTTTTCACCCTTACTGCCTGGCATAGCAGTACAGCATGTTCTTGAGTGTAAGTAAATGACATGAATAGTCAATGACATGAATAGTCAAAACCAGCTTAGAGTTAGACTGACTGACAGAAACTACAGAAGAAAGGTTTGCCCATCACACTGGCTGCTTGTTGGTATGTTAGAGAATCTTTCTGGGTAAATCTCATTTGCAGGTTTTAGTTCACCCCTTTCAAATTTTTTTTGAAAATACATCCATCCATCAGACTTGGTTAATGGTTATTTAGCTTCTCAGGTTGATCCATAATTTTTATTTCTTCTATATGTGTATGGATGAAAATGTCCTGCATGTGCTACCTGGTGTTTCTGCATCATTCTCATTAGATAAAGTGCAATTTAAGAAAATCATCAAGCTCCTTTTAAGTAATTCTCCTTATCTGGTGTGCTTGGGCAAATAAAGCACATTTGTGGTGATCAGGTGGTACCTCAGCATACCAGACAATTTCTTGCTATTTTACTGACATGCTAGTTGCTTTATTCCTCACATTTCTTGTTTGTGTCTGTAATTTCTTTCACAGATTTATTGTGCTAGGGTTTGCTCCCTTTCATTAGAGTCACTTAGGCTGTTAAAGGGACACAAATTAAAGTAAAAACGTAAAGCTGATGAATATGTGAATATTGTTGCTAGGCATTACCCTTAATATTACTGTATGTGAGAGTGGAGAGATGCCGTGAAAAGGATACAGAAGTACTTTGAACTCATTAAACTACCGTGCAAGACTTCAAGGGTCAAATAGTTGTAGCTTAAAGCTGTTAATTTTTGTTCCATTGCAAAGCTTTATGCACAAGCACAAAGACACTGTGGTCTTGGAGTACTGTAATTGCAGATCTGTTGACAGTATTTTAAAGCCTTGAAGGTTTTTCCTGCTGGCTTGCTCACCTGCAGTAAGTTTCAAAGTCCTAGAACAAGCAGAGCTAAAGTATTAATCAAAGCAGCGTTTTGTATACATGAAGCATTTTAATTCTCTGGAACAGCTCATTCAATAAGCCTTTCCAACCAGAGATTTTATTTACTGTGTAACCGGGATCCAAGCACTGGGGATGGAGGAGTGGTTTTGTGAGAAACACGATTTTCCTTTGGTCTAGTTTTCCGCAGTGCTGGTGAGGGGTTGCAGTGATTTTGCAGTGTGAAAGTAGTAGCAAACTTATGATATCACACTGGTTTTACACAAATGTAAGTACTTTTGTTAGTTCATCTGTTGTGTGTTTCATGGTGGTGTTGTCACTGTGTTCCTACACCACAATTTGGTTGAGCACTGCTACTTACTTTATCATAGAAGAAACTGTAAGGTTCAGCCATCCACCGCACCACCACTTCCATTTTCTCATTACAAAAATTGACCTTCTTGCTGTTGTTTGAAAGGGCTCAGACCACTGTCATTCAGACTTCAAGACTGGTGAGCAGTAATAATAGTATAGGAAGTAGGAGCAATAGTAAAAGCAGCCTGGCATTGTGCTCCCTTCCTGGAATCCATTTTGAATTTCACAGTACAGGCAGCGGGTGTCCTTTGCTACCTCCAGCATGCATTGTGTTTTGCTGTAATCCCCTCCTTGTCATTAAATCATTTAAATGTATTAAGGCAACACATTGCAGGAACATTTTGCAATGCTCCTTTTTCTTTGTGGTAGATTTTCCTCAATCTGTTTCAACAACCCAGAAATAGCACAGCACTATTAAAACAAAAATGAAATAAAATTTGGTGATATTTGTTTAAAATGAACTGACCTACCAAATCTATTCCCCCACATGTTATACACCATGCTGCAAGACACTCCTGCATGTGGGTGTTTGAGTCTGCAGCTCTTGGTGATAAGAATATGGACACTGGTACAAAAAGTCCAGCACCTCGGAGACCTTGGCCATGGGTTTGAGGGAGTAACTTTGCAGTCCCCAGTCTGGAATTTCTTCCTTCTGTCCTTTGCAGATATACTTAGCAGACTGCAGTGTACTCAGTGTATACATGGCACATGGACACCACTGAATCTGCTCCCTGATATTTTGCATTTTCCACTAAGGCACTTCTGAGGGATTAAGGGAATGTGTACTTTATCCACTTCAGTATATCTACATCAGATATGGATTGCACAGTATATCAGGTGTAGAGGCAACCCTGCATATTATGAAAGGAGTTTTGTCAACTTTGGGTAACAAAAATAAGGGACTTTCCACAGAATAATATTAAAAATATTTTAAAATTAGCAAGTATAATTTGAATGGAAGCAGCTGAAACATAATTTGGTTGAAGTACAAAAGAGGGATGATTGCTTTGGGCCCTCATCTTTTCTTCCCCTTCCCCTTCCCCTTCCCC